>JASCZW010005748.1:0-278274 GCA_034211315.2 Aedes japonicus | reverse complement strand
GTAAAAAGTTGGGGGAGCGTATAAAAAGGATCTGCGTGTGAAATAGTATCTCCTGAAACTGATACACTGAAAATTTATTTTCGTAAAATAGCTTTCGGTCGTTTCGTAAAACATGTTTTTTGTACAAAGATCAAATGTCTCGTATATTGTATGAAACATTCATATTGCTTTTTATCTGATGAAATGCTACCATTACACCTTTTTGTTTAATGCACTGAAAAGAATTTCGTTAAGACCAGCCAATCGCTGCTTCTGTTTTATCATACTCATGCATGATGAGAGTTAGAACTTCATACTCATTAATCAGGCATCTACTAAAGAATAATCACGCATGGCCTAGTGAGATCTTCCACAGAATCTTTAACAGCTCTTCCCAAACATACAGGTCAGAAACACAAAAAAAGCGCTTAGACGACTTCACGGTTGCGTTATTTTTTCTTTCACTTACATTTCGAGTCGATATAGTAGATCTGCCAGTGGTTCATGCAAACCACCAGAGAGACATTTCTTTTAATTTGTTACAAAATATTCGTAGTTCTTTGTATTATATTCGTTCAATGCACGAATATCCTGTATGCCATTAAGTACGAAGGAAACTCCATAAAAAATACAAAGCAGTTTCGTTGCAGAAAACAACGAAAAGATTCGTTTGTTCTAGCTTCAATTTCGTAATATAAACCTAAATTAATTTTCTGTGTGTACGCAACGTGATGAAAGATGTGATTGATTTCATTAATTTGTTCATCTCTTTCAACTCATTCTTATGTGCTAAAGGACGCTTGCAAGTGTCGGTCTCAGGGGACAGAAATTAACATGAATTTTTTGTTGTACCAACAGGGAGGGAGGGATACCGACAACACTTACATTGATTCGCTTCTTCAGCTTGTCACCAGCAACACATGCAAAACTCCAGCAGTGTCACCGCCGACGACGGCAGCCCGACGAAGTTGAACGACCGGATCCGGGTGGGAATGCCATCCTGTATACTTTCGGCCACCTTCTTGATGTCGACCAGAGACCAGAGGCCCATCAGCTTCAGCGATAGCTGTCGCTCGTCAATGCACCGAACATAGCCACAACCCGTGCCGTCCTCATCGTCGGCCAGCACCTCTTGTGCTCAGGAAGTGCGCCCGAGCTAGCAAAGCCGAGTTCATCTTCCGATTCAAGTTCAGATTGGAGGCTATGGAGAGGATTAACTGCTGTCCATTTGCATCGCGATGTGGGAATAGGTAGGATGTATCCTCCGTTTCGATAAGAGCCTCTAGTTCCGGGATCGTCAATATTACAGTTACGGAACCACTTGGGATAGGTCTGCCGAATAGATAGGTACTTTTCCAACATTTCGCACGATTGTGTTATGGAGTACTTTTTGGTGACGAAGGAATCGCAACAGAAACAGGGATCTGTCCGGCACTTCTTGATGTTGGGATTTTGGCGATCCATTCCCGCATCTGGGTCAGAGCCTGCTCACGGATGCTGTCATTTTCTCGAAGTTCTGTTTTGGCAATTTTTCGACCCTTTTTCGCTAAGGGTGCTTCGGTACGGTTCGTATTTCGAGGGGTCTCTGCAGTTGCTGTAGACGACACTGTCGACGTCCATGTTGCGATCGGTGCCTGCAAACGAAACAATTTTTTATTTGTCAGTTGCCTGGTTTTAAATAGAGCAAAATTTCTCCATCACGCCATAAGCCCTGTGGTGCGATTCTACATTCAGATTATCGTATTTTGGATAGCTAATTTGCCCCAACTGGACACTTATTACCACCCAGTTACATGTGATTCGGATCCAGTTAGCATTAATCTCATTGATCACCGGGCTGCCGGGCTCCCCCATCCAGAATCGAACAGCTGCGCGCGGTTTGAAAATCTACGGCGATGTACACATTGGCTACCCCGCCGAAGATTTCGAGATCGAGAACAAGCGTATTTATAGTCGGGTTGTCTTTCTTTTTTCGTCGTCCGGAGACATTATTTAACCGTCCGTCGACCACTGCACGGCTGCTCGGTGCTCGGTGGTTGAATCCCGCGAGAAGATCGGCTCGTAGTGCTAACTGAGTCTTTCTCTCTGGTATGCATTCAGTCGGGGATGTGCGGCGTAGATGCAGGACTGATCTCGCGCGGCCCATTTTTCCGAAGACGTCAATAATCCCGCAGGAGTCAGCCAGCCGCGTGAGCGAGCGATCAATCAAAAACCGGAGACGCAGATAAGAGGTTTTGATTTTGGATTTGGGTAGATTCACGGGATACATTATTCATAACTTGCAGAATCGCGCGCGAAACCCGAGGAAGGCGACTGTTGTGGGTAATTAACGTGGAATATAGGTGCTCTTCCTCCCCAACAGCACATATTTCACCGCGGCTAGCTAATTTGTTCGCCGTCTGGACTTATGACGAGAAATGCAGCAGCAATAATAGAATTGCGGCCGGCAGTAAGCATTCTTCTTCAACTATGTAGCAAACACTTTATGGTGCGTTGAAATGTGAGCCGAATTGACAATGCATGGCTTGGGAGTGGTAGATTGGACGTTTATGAGGGGCCGAGGCGAGAAATTTGCAAATTGGCACGTGTTTGATGATTGCGTTTTTGTTTTTCTATTGATAGTTGGCATTGTTGGATTTTGAGGCAATAGTACGCATCGAAAAATATGTAAAATTATTCACCATGCTTACATATTGTCAAAATTATTCATCTTACCGTCACAAGGAGATTGGGGAATTGTGGTTGAATGTCGATTGAAAGTGAGATGATTGATGTGAACACGAGTGGAAGATTTAGGATTTAAAGCATTTGCTGTTAAAATTGCTTCGCTCTTTACTAGCACAAACCAGAAATAATTTCATTCAAAGCATGCATAATAGTACAATCAAATCGCTAGTTCCTGACGACGATTAAATATTTAGCATGTCAAAATTTGTATGGCCGTTGACTCTTGGTTATGTTTTGCAAAACGCTGATTTAGTTCATTTAGTTCATCTGCTTATAGAGCAGATGACCCTGGTCATGCAGCCAACAGGATTCTTCTTTTAAATTCATCACGGCGACAGATGAGTGGTTCGTTGTTATGGTGAAATTTTCCCAGCGAAACCTTGACACGCCTACGGATTTATTCAAAACTCGTAATCAATTTTGGTGGATTCCATTCCTGAGTCATGCCAATCTAGCTTCGAAAATGGCCATCAGCAGTTCCGTATTAACTAAATTTGATCGTCTTAATGGCTACCAGTGTGCGTGTGTATGTGCCCAAACTCACTGAGCTGAGATAAGTATAATGTAAAAAACTGTCTCTTTTTTCAGACAGATTTAGTTCGGAGTTTAGAACGTGCTAGCTTTATTGCAGCTCCAGTGACCCATTTCAGAAAGCCTGGTATTTCATGACCACTCCGAGTTCACTTTTACTAACAATAAGACCCGCCATCATCAAATGGATTATGTCTTAATAAACACACTAACAGATGCAAATCTTGCACGACTTAGTTTTCGGAATTGTGAGAACTTAATGGGCTGATCTTACCATCATTGTAATAAACTCGATTTGTTTGGAATTAAACATTCGTCTCTTCTGTTTCCGAAAGTATGATGGTAAGCTAAACCAAATTCCGACAGTCGTTACTAGGAAAAAAGGGTAAAAAGGTAAACTTTGTTTTGCACTACACTTTCAGTGAAAATCGTAAGAAACTAAGTAGCTGAAAAATCAAAACACGCCACCTTCAAGGCGTCTACTACTTTCATCAGTTTAAGGTCGTCTTATCAGCGGTCAGTGGTGTCAAATCCTTTATATAGCTTCAGCGGCGATTGCATCGGAGATTGACATTATTTCAAAACATTTTAGAAACGATTGAAATTCACCTTAGACCATCGTTTTGGAATAGCTGCAGGATTTTGATTAAATCAGTATATATCTATTTTATTTTGGACCGTCCAGGAGTTTACGAAATGGCACTCATCCGAAAGTTCTTGTTCTCAATTTTACAACTCCGCCCATGAAACCGTACTCATTTTAACGTGATCTGTTATGTTCCTTTTATTATCTGGATGACTTTTATCTGGATTATGCCTTGACGTTAAATTTAAGCCAATTTAGGTTTAAAATATCAATGATTTGTCGAGAATTGGAAATCCTGGAGAGTGTGAGCTGTTCAGTGAGACTTTGGTCGTTTACTGGCAGAGAAGAAGGAGGTATGTCTCCATCAGGACAACCTGCCCCAGCGTCTGTATCCCATATTAAGGGCGGCTCAAAACGGCGTCTGTTAGGGGTTAGGGGTCAGGTTAGGGGCGGCTGCACCCGAGTGGCTTTCATGTTAGACCATAAATGTGGTCCGCCGGCGAGACAGATGGTTTTGATACACACCTGGAACAAATCATACACACCAAATTTCCAAAACAGAGTTCGGTACTTTCCTTGCTGAGTTTGCACTGTAAAACAGTTTCACCGAAAATTTTGTAAATTATTACATTTTATGAATTTAAGCAATCAAAAATTTACAGTAATTTACAGAAAACTACCGAAAAAAGAAGCTGTGGAACTATAAAACTGTAAATAAAAACAAAAACGTATGCACTGTAAATGTAATGTTTTGCATGATAAACTGTACAAAATAGTAAGGATGTATAATGTGAGAATCAGGTACCATCATCTATTCATTGACTTCTAAACCGCATATGGTTCGATAAATTGTGCGGAACTAAAGTTCTGTCCAGTTAAATTCCGGAACCACTTATTTTGTTGCAGTGGCACGGAAAATGACCACTGCAAAACATATTTTACAGCGGTTTGTTTACATAGGCGCCCACTTTCTGTGGTATAAATTTCACGTTGTTTCGTGCAGTGAGTTAAAATTTATTCCAGATGGAAGCAATAAAAATCGCCAAATCAACCGTGTATGATGTGCTCAAACGTTTCAGGGAGCGAAAGAGCGTGGATCGAGTGCCTCAAGGTAAGCGTCGTAGTGGAACATATGACCGCAAGCTGAACCAGAAGGTGTTGAGAACCGTCAGAGCAAACCCTGGACTATCAGATAATGAAATCGCACATAAAAATCGAAGAATTCAATTGCGAGCTGGATATCGTACCAAACAAAACGTTGAAGCAAAGTTTCGTCAGCAAAACTCGAGCCCAGAAATTGTACCAGCAGGTTTTGACGAAGTACCAAGGATGCCTGCTCATGGATGATGAAACCTACGTCAAAATGGATTTCAGTCAGTTTCCTGGCCAAAATGATTTGGCAAGGGATATGCAGCTGCGGAGCTAAGACCAAAGTGTGCGTGACAAATAAGACGATGAACTCGAAGCTGTACAAGGAAAAATTCCTAGAAAACCTCGTACTACTCTTTCATTAAAGCCCATAATGGTCCCGTGAAGTTTTGGTGAGTTGCCACTACAGCCGGAAGTCATCCAGTGGTACCGCGATAATAACGTAGAATTCATCGATAAAAACATAAATCCACCCAACTGCCCGTAGTTCCGGCCCATCGAGAGATTTTGGGCAATAATGAAGCGGAAGCTTAAGAAAAGTGGAAAAACGGCTCGGGACGTGACTCAGATGACCAAAATGTGGAACAAATGTGCCCGGACTTCGGAGGTGTGCAGCGTTTGATGGGAGGAATAAAGAAGAAAGAGTGAATTTTCATTGGAAACAAAGAGAAATGATTTGTATTGTTATTTTTTTCCTTAAAGAACTGTAAATTATCTTTGTTTTCATGTATCAAACTTATTTGTACGTCAATCTGTTACCGAGATACAGATGATTTTATTATTCCGGATTCTAAATGGAAAACACTCTGTGAAATGATTTCTCGATTTTCATAAGATTGAACCATCGAGTTTGGCCACAAAAAAACAGCTAGAGTTTCAACAATTGGGCTTAGGAAATATAATCTTTATCAAAAACAAAAACTTATTATTAGCTTATTCAATGAAATATTAGCTTCTACAGGTAAAAAATGATTTCTTTAAGTTACTTGTTTATTGGAAAGTGTCACGTCTATCAACGCTTTCAAATAAGACATTCACGATCCACCTCGTCTACAATCAAAGCCTTGCATGGGTCAAGCTTATGCAATTATCATGTCGTTTATAAGTTTTACATTATGGAAGTCTTTAGTTTATTTGACTGTGTAGTTATTATGTTTATCATATTATAAAAATTCATTTGCGGCACAAATATTATTAATTTTTTATCGCCGCAGCCAAAATGTATATAATTCTCTTTTATGTGCCACCATCGGACTTCTGATCTTCTGACATCAAGTTAACCCTTCTTGGCCCTCGAAGCATTTTATGAAATAAACGATGCTACGCAAGTGTGTGCAAGTGACAGGTTGCACACAGTTGGTGGAAAACATGTTAATTTGCTTTCATTGCTGTACCACAGAGTGTTTCGAATCGAAACAACTGTAGGGTCTTTATTCGGATCTTTTTAACTTGTTAAAATTGCTGAATGTACAACTTCACGAGTCGTCACGCAGACGGTCATTGTTCAAATCTCGATTTTGAATCAAGATCGTTTTTTTTTTGTAAGCCATCGGACTTTCGGACTCCAATCTCTCACTCATTATTTAATACAATGTAAGACACATTTGGGGCATCGGAGAGCGTAGTCGGTAAGCGCACGGTCTACCAAGCCGGAGGCGGCGTGTTCTCGATTCCCGACCGGTTTAGAATTTTGCGGGTTGAAAAATCTCTCCACTTAGATCCTGGACATTGAGTATAATTGTGCCAGCAACGGAATATATTAGTTCATGCGTTGGTGTTGGCATTGAAACCTCTCAATTAATAACTGTGAAAGTGCAATTACAACACTAAGTTGAGAAGCAGGCAAAAGCTCGTATAACGAGCGCCAAAGCCAGGAAGAAGAACACATCGAAAGCGAATTGATGTGTTGCATTTTTGCCCACAAACAATTTTGCATTTTTTTTTCTCCAAGTTATGATCCATAGCGAGAAATGAAACAAACTCAAGCGAAATATTATTACAATCTTGCTATTTTATTTTCGATGTATGTATTAAAAGATTGTCGAATCCCTGCCCTTCGGTTCAGAAAGGAGTATGGTCACGTTCTGCCGGGCTGGTCGCGGCAGATTTCATGTGTAAATAGGCTGCTACATCAACGTTCAAAAGTGCTAGAACCAAATGGACAGCCTGCAATGATCACATGAAAAAATGCGATGAGGGATCATTGCCCTGATATTTAAAATTTAGCAGGGAATAAAATGTTTCTCGTCATCTATAACTAAACGTGATGGAATTGAGTAAACGAGTGGAAATCAATCGAGAATGATCTATCATATGCATCCGTCGAACGGCCGTTATGAGAAAATCTCACATGCAAATAGCATGTTACCAATTATCAATGATTTTTCTTCTTTCTGCTGGTTTCTTCCCATCCCATGATCGCGAGCAATACCATATGACACACCATGAAGACAATCTGGACACTACCAAAACCCTAACCAATTTTATTTTCAACCAAATTTTCTAACACAAGGTAAGCAATCAAATGACCACAACAAAACATACTAAACATTGAATAACATACAACGGGGAAAGGAGGGACCATCAGGGCACCTTAGTTAAACGATTTGGATAGGGAGCATGGGACAGCCTCCTCCCTATTGTAAACAGTTCGCGGAACGAGGGTGGGCTTTTAGACCCCATCTATTGGGTTTATTCTGTCAATCAAGGGCTCGATTCTAGTGCTGTGAGTGTGAACTTGCTTTTGAAAGGAGATTCTCTTCCCTATAGCCGCGGGTTTCGCGTTGGTGTCTCTGTTTATGGGGCCACCCAATCGATTTTGGCCCTTCATACAGAAGCCTGATGATCACAAACAAGAATCCTTGCCTAATAAAGCCTAAGAATCCTGATCAAATTGTTTTTCAGATTATCCCGCTGGTATAGAAAGATGATACCCCGTTTGGCATAAAGACGTTTGGACGAATGGACGTTTGGCCAAATGGACGTTTGACTGAATAGAGAGAGAAGATACTTTATAAGTATCTCAAATAAAAGTTTTGACCGGGCAAGTGCTTGAATCATGAGTTCGTTTTAGAATACATGAATATACTTCGTCATATATGCAGTGCTTTACATCCAAAGAATGTTTGAAAGAAGGAGCAATCTCACAAAGAGTAATACATCGGGCAAGGGCTTGATTGAGAAGTTTGCTTTCGAATACAGGAATATGTATCGTCATAGAAAACCCATGTGCAAAGAATCAAAAGAAGGTATCTTTCGGAGAAACTTCTTCAAGATTATAAAAAATAATGACCCATTCTTTCTTGCTGTTTAACATAATACATATTTCCACCTTAAATCAGTCTACGATTTTATCAAAGCATATTCATACTTTTTATGTAAATGGGCAAATGGCCGAACACCTTTTTTGCATTTTTGAACATAAAAATTTAGTTTTTAAGTGAATTGATAAAGATGAAACTTAATTAAAATGCTTATTACTGCAAATGTGCACACAGATTGATAAACTCTAAGTGTAATAAGTATAGAATATCTTATGCTATCTTATGCGTTCAAGAATGTTTTGGTTCCATGTTTCCATTTTTAGATCAAATGCGTTTGAAAATACACTGTTAGATTCTTATTTCCTTTTTTCTGCAATACATTTATGCTAATAGACAATTTTTGGCCAAACAGCCATCCGGCCAAACGTCCATTCGTCCAGACATCTATTCCGCCAAACGTCCATTCGGCCAAACGTCCATATGCCAAACGTCCATATGCCAAACGTCCATACGAGTTAGTTTTGAAAAGGTTGTTTTTGTAAGTAAGTGCGAGTATGTTTTGAAAAGGTGTTTTTGCATAGGTTTTATTCGAACAATTTTAACTCGAATACTGTTGACTGTATGACATCAGTTCCGTATAAACTAAATCTGATCGTCTTAATGTCGACCAGTGCTCGTGTGTGTATGTATGTTTGTGCCCAAGCTCACTGAGCTGAGATAAGTATAATGTAAAAAACTGTCTCTTTTATCAGACAGATTTAGTTCGGAGTTTAGAACTTGCTAGGTTTATTACAGCTCCAGTGACCCATTTCAGAAAGCCTGGTATTTCATGACCACTCCGAGTTCACTTTTACTAACAATAAGACCCGCCATCATCAAATGGATTATGTCTTAATAAACACACTAACAGATGCAAATCTTGCACGACTTAGTTTTCGGAATTGTGAGAACTTAATGGGCTGATCTTACCATCATTGTAATAAACTCGATTTGTTTGGAATTAAACATTCGTCTCTTCTGTTTCCGAAAGTATGATGGTAAGCTAAACCAAATTCCGACAGTCGTTACTAGGAAAAAAGGGTAAAAACGGTCGAAAAACAAAAATAATCATTGGTGCTACTATGTACTTCCGATGCTACCAGGGATTTTATTGCGAAATTATTCTGCTGGCCAAATGGAAGTTATCACGCCAAATTGGATTGATTTTTTTTCCAATATATTAAACTTTGTTTTGCACTACACTTTCAGTGAAAATCGTAAGAAACTAAGTAGCTGAAAAATCAAAACACGCCACCTTCAAGGCGTCTACTACTTTCATCAGTTTAAGGTCGTCTTATCAGCGGTCAGTGGTGTCAAATCCTTCAAACTGTATGACAACGAATGAGGGGAACTAACAGGGCTAATGGAGAGTATTTTGGACTGATCGAAACAAAGTGCTTCATAGTAAAACTAAAGATTTTAAAGAAATCAAATACATATCCTAATTTTTTCACCAAATTTTGAACACAAAAGCTAGACATCTTATCGCACGTTTTCATGACGTCAGCTAGATGAAGTTATTTTCAACAAAAAAATTTCTGAAGAAGCTTTTTTTTGTATATTTTTAAAACATTGATTATTTTCAAATAAACACATGTGTTTGATAGTAAATTATGATTTCTGGGCTAATTTTACCTAAAAATCTGCATCATATCAACTTCTCTAGAGTATTACCGTTTTCAATATATTTCAAACATAATATTTTTAATCTAAAAAATATGTGTGTTACGCACTATTGAAAACTAACTCATGATTTTCTACCAGCAACAAGTGGTGTTCCCCCTAACAATTGGTAGAATGAATTTTTGGTACGCAGTATTGGAAGCTTTATGTATACCCTTTGGAATGCATACATTAATAGCTTACAAACCTAAGGTAAAAGTACCATTTTTTAGGTATACAAATGCTTTGTCAAATTACAAAGAGGATCAGATGGTCATCATTTGGGATATAGAGCACCATTTTGTATTCGAGTATACTTTTGAAAATGTGTTAAAATACAAAATATTCTTTTCTGAATCAAATTTTATTGTATTTTAAGTTTGTGCAAAAATACTTACGACCTTTTCAAAACTTACTTGAGAATCTTTTTTTTGACGTAGACTACGTCTTACGGCAAGGGTAGGGTGTCAAATGAAAATCTAAAATTTTGCGACCGTCACGAAAAACCGTACGTTTTGTACGCGAATAACTCAAATATTCCCACGATAGATTTACATGATTTCTTCCTCAATCGGTCAGAAATTTTACCGCGCCTCAGTTCAGATTGTCAAGCATTATTCTCAAACAACAGTAAACTATTGAAACACCAACGCAAATATAAGGTGATGTCTTGTAATGTTGTTTCGCAGATAACAATTGCTAAATTTCCTGTCACAGATTTCGAATCGAAGCGAGGAACGTCTTGCATAATCTCTTCTTCTTTGTATTAGAGAGACTTTAACCAATCATGACAATCGTCTCCATGTACGTCTCTGCACGCAGCTGAGAACGGTGTAAACGAACACTGGGAAAAGTATGCCTCAGTCGTTTGGCAGCATTGAAGCTGTGCGGAGCTGGTCGCAGGCAGCTGTTCGCAGGCAGCGGGTCGTAGCTGTTTCATTCGTCATGGCAGCGGAGCTGGTCGCAGAGGTAGCTGGTAGTCGCGTAGCAGATGGTGGTCGCGTAGCAGCTGGTGGTGAGATGTACCAAGGCTCTCCCAAACAGCGATCTTCGCGATGAGGTATAATGGCGGATGTGAGGGCGCACAATCGCGTCGGTTTGTGCAAAGCCGCCATCTTACCTCATCGTGGCAATTGTTTCGCCGCGACTTGAAAACGCTGCTGTTTGGGGAAAGCGTCCTTATGGGGCGAGCAGCAGTAGGTGGAAATAATCTGTCCTTTTGAGGACAATGAATTAAAATAAAGAGTTGTTTATTAAAGAACTAATCTTAAATTTAGTTCGGTGCTCGATGGAGAGCGAGCCGTCGGTAATTTTTTACCCAGCTGGTTGGCGCAATCCATAAATTGATAATCTGTCCTTTTGAGGACAACCAATCAGTTCAGAGAGTTGTTTATATAAAATTAAATTAATATTTCGTTCGGTTTGTGCGCCATTTAATCTGGTTGCCGATTTGTTCCGTCATTTGCCAACGCCTGCTGTTTGCGGGAGAGCCTCCATGGAAGGCGAGCGGAAGACAATTCCCGACGGTGGAAATTTTTTCCTAGCTGGTTGGCGCAACCCGCGATGAATCAATAAATCAATTCAATTTCAAATTTAAGAAAGTGGTGAATAAGAGTTTATCTTACATTTCGGTCGATTGACGGTCATGCTGGATTTTGCCAGGTCGGTACTGAGGCAACAGTGTACTATGCGGCGGATCCATAGAATCGAGCGAAAATAAAATCAAAGTCTGCCGGTTCGCTTTGATTCATTCTCACTGAAAAAAATATCCCTGCGACTGCAAATCCATCTTTGCTACTTTCAATTTAATATTCTACAGCTTGAGAGTTTGTTTGATTGGGATTTTCGTTCCAAATTTTCGATTGGCAGCCAGTGGTGTTAGCAAAACTTGTTTTCCTTCGTCGCGTACCTTTAATCACATGTGTGTGTTGTGAATGTGTTGCCACATCACGGACACCATTTCCGATGTCAAGAACGCGATATTCCATACCAACGTTCTCTGTAAATTCCAATTGGTTGTGTGTTACTAATACAGTTGTTCTGTTGTGTTGTAACGATTCGCGATCGGATAGAGCCTGCCTCTAGGAAGAAAAACTTTTTTAGAGAAAAACGGTGAAAGTGAGAATGCCTAACCGATTTGATCCAAGAACGCTTGCGCGAGATTCCGGGAAGCGCATAAAAAAGCGACACATACGGAAAATCGCTTCAAACGACCATATGCGCCGATTGCACGTAGCAATTGTCGGACAAAATTAAAGCAACATATAAAAGGTAATGCATTTACCAACAAGCCTGCGTTCAAGGTCGCCTTCAACTCGAAAGCGCGAAATTGATAATCAACACCTCCGATTCAAATCAATTTGACAAAGTTGCATGTCATCATAGCATGATTGAATATCTTTCTATCGTCATCGTCTACCATGTACTTAACAAATTTCAACATAGTTATTAATTGTATTCTGAAGTGATGACATGCGAAGCATGCTTTTACTTCGCATATGAACCTTCAAATGATATCGATACAACTAAAGCGCTAAACATGTTTTAATGTGTGACTATTTTATCAGATGTTTATTTTATATTCATAAGAATTTTTCATATATTAACTTATCATCGGTCCAATACTCATTGCAAAGAATAATGATATTTTATGAAATCACTCTCTTTCTTCTGCGAGATCTAATATATTTATATGTATTTCGATTTCCTTAAAGTTTTAGCCATAATGGATTCACTAATTGTCAGGTAAATTCACATTCACATAGAAACATGAATAATAATTTCACAAAAACCATTAACCATATTTTTAAGTACGAATTTAACCTTATATTCCCAACTTTGACCTAATGTATTCATCACATAGTAAAATGTAGAATATAAAAGTTTTCAATCGAAAAGTAAGAGTGAGCGGTTGTGTATTTTTTGAAGGGCTGATTCATTACCAACACCTATATAACTTAATGAATATAGTGGGAATTTTAATGTTTTGAAATGGAATGGCCGATTGATCACATGAGAAAGTCATTTAGATGTTATCAAGTAGATTTATATTCCGTATAGTATACCGAATATATGCCGAATGCTCAGAGCGAGAAATAAACAAACTCTACTGGAATTCGTCCGAACAAAGAATCCTACATGATATCACATATCCATCGAAAGTTTTCGACTCAATTATGTTTGTTGGTGACTTTTTCATAGGTCCAGTACAGCAAACGCCTGTGTTAAGCATGTCTTAGCAAAGGTATAACTAGTTGAATATCGTTTCTAGCTAAATTATTGTATGAGTTATAGTTAAAATTGTAATCGTGCGCTACATAATCGACTGAGTCAAGGGGCATGTACCCTATATACTTGTATATAATCGTACAACAACTGCAGAGATAATTTTTGTTATTTTCTGTTTGATAAAACTTTCTGAACTTTGAACATTTTTAGAGACACTTACATCTGAAAATGTTGCAATTGATTATAGTGTTTTCATAGCAATCAATAAAGCCGATTCGGATATCTTCTGATAACGAATTTTATCGTAATTTGAATTCTAGAGTATTTCAATATTTATTATTACCCTTGAAATCCAGAATTTCTAATATTGCATAAATTGCAAATCTTTGATTCTTTGAAGATGAATTATGCAAAGGCATACTACAACTCAGATTGTATGCAAAATGATCCGAATGGTATGGTATTTGAATGGTGAATGTTGAAAAGGAGAAAAGGTATCAGTCAAACTATATGTTTGTATGTGCGTATTATAGAATTTCCTCCGCTGCCTGTCGTTACTGAAATCCCCCAAACGTGCAAAAACATTGTTGATGGTTCCGGCGATGGTGAGAATTCCGAGATGCAGGCCATTCAGGCACAGTATGACATACGAATAAACATTTAGTAATGTCAAGCGCTTATGATTAAAGAATGACTAACATTTTCATTAATTTAATAATTTTATATTCCCTTAAAGATCCTCAACTATCTTCTGAGGCGCTTAAAGATAGTCCATCGTAAAACGTGCAAGCCGTGGCCGTGTCATCATTTGAACCAAAAGCCCTTTTTCAGGGCCACCTATAGAGTTCTAAAAGAGTGTACAAGAGAATTTTCCCACATACTGACTTCATAGAACCAAACGGCCTTTTTCAGGGCCGCAACAATATCTCAAGAGCGTACAATAGAATTTTCTTACATACTGGCTTCTAAACGCTGGTTTCATGTCTCATAAGAGCCACACCCGTCATATTGTGACTTAAGCTGCTTCCATCAGTGAGGTAAGCGACCGGCACGAATAATTGAAACATTTTTAACGCTAATAATAACCACACAGAATTTCTCTAACATTATAATGCATCACTTGGTTTAACGTAGTCCACGTCAACCGGTCGTGTCTTGTACACAACCCCACTGATTTTTTCTATCTGTGGAAAATGATCAGCCTCCAACTGCGAAAGCCAATCCAATGTTTTTACCAATCCGAGATAATCATTTAAAAAATTCGACTTTTATCAGTCATTTGGCATGGAATCCGTTTCAATACAAAAATATTCTATCTCTTATTTGAACGAACTAATAGAGATAAAAAAATGTACATGCTGTGATAGTCTTAAAAAAAAATTTTTAAAGGTGAATTTCAAAAAAAAGTAATAACTTCAGAATTTCTTGATAGATTTACGAGGGTTTTGTTCTTCCACGCAAATTAAATATAATAATTTGATACTTATATATACTTCCTGGTACATGCCTATGGGGAGAAGACAGACTTTTAAACTGAGTGGTCGAGCGATGTTAACACAATTGTTTTTTAGTTTAATATAATTTGGATTACAACCTACACTAGTTCACGAAATAAATCAAAAGTGATGAACTTTATAATTCGACGAACGTTTTTAATGTGAAATTTTATGCAAAATTTACAAATGCCGTAAAAAAGTAAAACAATTTTCAAGATATGGATAAAAGTTGTTTTTTTTTAAAAATGAAAAGAAAAAAACACATTTACTTAAAATGGAATATCTGCAATGTGTGTGATTCAATTTCAAATATTTAGTCATCAAATGCAACAAAAATAAATTTAATAACGATCTTTTGGACATTGCAATATTCTCGGAGTAATAGTTTCGACGCTATTTATAAGTATTTATAATCTTTTGTAATTTTTTTTTTGTAGATTAGTTAAAAAATGCGCTATATATATGATTTATACCAAAATAACATCAACAAAAAAATAATTGCATTTAGGGCATTTGCAGCAATTAAGGCTCAATAGTGATTTTTTTTTAAATGAGGAAGTTATGCCGGTTTTTGGAAAAAAAAAAGTGGAGAAATGCGTGAAAAACAGAAACTCGAAAGAAATACACGTCTTTCTCTCTCTCTCTCTCTCTCTCTCACACACACACACACACACACACACACACACACACACACACACACACACACACACACACACACACACACACACACACACACACACGATTTGGTTTACCTGCTGTTCTATTGTTTGGTAAGACATTCTGGCACCTAATTGTAATAGTTATTGGCAACCCTTCAAAAAAAAACAAATTGTGGCAGTTCGCTGCTCAGTTATTGGAGTGAGAAAAATGTGCGCTGCAAAACGGGAATTCAAATGCAAAAATGATCCACAAAAGTTTTGGTATGCCTGTGGCGTCTACATTTTTACGACACCGGTTAAATTCACTGCTTCTCTTTAATCTGCGTTCCGTTTTTATTTTGAAATTTGTCCGGACAATCTGGATAAACCATGGGTGCCCAACGTTCTGTGAAATTTGTGCAAAACATACCTGGCTAGGTGGATAGCATGTAAAGGTATGTATGGCTTACCACTGGTCCCATTCAAAGTTGTTATATACTCTCATTTCTGTCACTGTAAAGCCGCTATTTGTCCTTTGATAAGCCAGCTATTTGGAATGAACCATTTTGCCATGCTACGGATTGTTATTTCTGCCTCACTGAAGTTCAACAACATGGCCATTTGGTTGATTTATTTTGCAGTAATCCCATTTTGTTTAAGTGACACTTATTATGAGACACCCTGTAAAGAAGAGTTAATCAGAAGATGGTGATATCGAGCAGATCTGTTTTCTCGTTTGATAGTCTTGTCGGTAGTAATAAATATTTCAACAGGCAATGTCTCGTTAAATATTTCATACACCAAATTTTCCCTACAACTAGTCCAAGTCCAAGAAGTTATTTTCATTTCTTAAAGATTGCACAAGAATGTATAGGCACAGTCAGAAACCGCTGGCAATATTTCGTAAGAATTGATAATTAGTTCTTTTTTATGGCTGCATCCTGTTGTTTACCTTTATATATCAGCATTTGCGTAGCGTATTAATTCGTTCCAAAAGTTTGTTTCAAAATGCGTGGACTTTCAGCGGAACAACGTCAAAATATTGTGCACAAATGGTGTACAGAATCCGGAATGTCACTGAGGGAGTTGGCAAAAATAAAAGGAGTTAGGCCGATGACATACTCATGGCGTAGGGAAGCGTTGGCGAGAGAGAATGAAACTTATCAGGATATTTATGAAGGTCGTCGTACAATCTACAGAACTCCCCATCACGTTTTCTGTTTCGGTTTATAGGATGCACTGCGAACTCTCTTTCCTTGTTCATGATAAAGTAAAGCGTGCTTAAGGACGCGAAAATTTTTTCATCAGATGAATTCATGCTTGAATCACTTGAAAAACTCAAATTATCTCGAAGACTTTTTACACTTGCGCGTGCGGCATCGCTCTTAATCTCGCCTTCAGTATGCCATAAAACGCTTTGCTCGCCTCATCCCTTCGCTTTGATTAACGCCAACGCATCGCAACGCGTCCCTACGCCTTAGTGAAAAAGCCGTGCGAACAGCGATCAAGAAGTTCAGTGAGTTGAAAACAAAACAAACTGATGTTTAACAACAACAAAAATGTTTACAAAATCCAATCAGAACTAAGTTCAAAATAACTACATTTATCAACAAAAGAGATAAGAATGAAATATATAATTAATGTTTATTGTTTATTTAACAGGCTAGATTCAGCTATATTCTTCTGCCAAATCTAGCATTCCCTTTATGTGCATTAGAAAATGCAGAAAATGCAATGTTTCTTTTTATCTGTGATGGTTTGGATAGTTTTATCCATCGAAGACTTTTTCCGAGGTTCACAATCTGGAATTTGTTGCCCGGTGTATGAATAACCACCACTACTTTTTGCCCTTTTTCTGTGGTGTACACAGGTAAAAATAAACATTAAATTTTCTGTGTTATCTAATGGCAGAAACTAATGAGATATTACATGTAAATTTAAGTCCATAACGTCTGAATCTAGTCTCTTGTATGAAAGATTGCAGGCATTGTTGTACGGTGCATGAAAGATTGCAAACAATTTCGTTGTTTACACCTCCCTTTGGCTTGAATTGTTTGTCTTTAATATTATTTTCATAACTTTTGGCTCTCAAACCGAATTTGTGAAGATAAATTTAGACTCGTTAAGCCACACGAGCCTAAATTTGGTATGGGAAACAAAGAACTTATCTGATCTTATTTAAGAATCTATACAAAAAGGTTTTTTTTGCACGGGGGATACTTTCCAGTTTTAGTATGGAACCGTGTAAAAAAAGACTAAATAGAGTTGATAAATTCACATGGTTATACATTTAATATTGCTTTTTTGTTTGTATGCGTTAGCTTTCCATGCAATGGTCAAAATATAGTTTTTAGAATTTTGAGCGTTTACACCAAAAATTGTTAATATTTTGAAGAAAGCTGTCATATGATTACTTTTTGCTCAAAACGTAAAATGTGATTCGAAGCATAGGTCGATAAGTTGTTCCGTTCTGGAGTTATCGCCAAAAACAACCCGTGTAAAAAGCCAGTGTGTATACATAAAAGAATTGGATTTCTGTCTGTCTGTCTGTCTGAACTCAATAGACTCGAAAACTACTGAACGATCGGCGTGAAATTTTGTACCTGCAGGGATTTTGGGGCAGGAAAAGGTTTTTATGATAGTTGAAGACCCCTCCTTCTCTGGAAAGGGCGCTCCCATACAAATGAAACACTAATTTCTACATAACTCGAGAACTAATCAAGCAAAAGAAACCAAATTTAGCATGTGTGAGTTTTTAAAGATAAGAAAGGTTTCTATGGTAGCTTGAGAACCCTCCCCGTCCTTAAAGGGGGGACTCCCACTACAAATAAACACAATGTTACTGCAGACTCGAGACCTAATCAAGCAGACGGAACGAAATTTAGCCTGGCGGTTTTTGAAGACAAAAATGTTTCTGTGTTGGTTTGAGACCTCCCCGTCCTCAGAGGAGGGGCTCGACACAAATGAAATACAATATTCTGCATGACTCGAGAACTAATCAAGCAAATGGAACCAAATTTAGTATGTCGTGGTTTTTTTAAGGTTTAGTACGAGACACTGAAGAAGTCTGCACATTGTAGACGAAATACGCGTATCTGTCGAAGATAAGCAAAGGTAGTTGGAATTAAATGAAATTACTAATTTCTTCTCAATTTATAGTTACANCTAATCAACTGAAGTATGAATAGCTTTGAAGCGGTATCACCGAATAAGAAAAATGATTGTTTCCACAAAAGAGAAAAGAATAAAATAATGCTTATTAATGTCTAAGTTCAGTGCAGATAGAGTTGAGGATACACCGAAATCGGGTCGAAAAAAGGTCCTGCTAACCCTCGTTTTGATCAACGATAAGAGTGCAAAAGTTGTACCATATGATGCTTGCTGAGAATTCGAACTGTATGAACATGGATTTCGAAACCTACGTGAAATTCGGGGCCACTTTGTTAAACGGTGCGTGAAGGGGAAGTGTTGAATCAGTCTGACACACCAATTTAAGTCCAAAAGTTTGGTAAGAAATCTATGGTCTGGCTAGCTGTTTGTGGCTGTGGTGATATTACGCAATTCTTCTTCACAACTGCTTCGATGAACAGTGAATTAAACATCAAAGAGTGATTACAAAAACGTCTTCCGTCCATTTTTTTATCGAAGCCACAAGGATCCTGTTGTCTTCTGGCCATTACTTGAAATCAACTTTAGAATGGTATATCGCCAAAAATGTTTCATTCGTTCCAATGGACATGAATCCTCTTTATTGCACGCAAATTCGACCAATTGAGAATTTTGGACATTGACAAAAGGTAAATATTAGGAAACATGTATCGGCAGCAAATACCAATCAACAGTTTGAAAAAGATTGGAAGAAAGTGAACAAACTTGACGCTAACAAGTCTGTGCTGCATCTTATGAAGAACGTTTGCATCATGGTGCACCAGCTAGCATACAATCGGAAGATTGCAAATAATGAGAATACTAATCTGATGTGCTACTCTAACGATAACAGTTTATTTTATAAAAATTGATTTTCCACCACTTTTGAGTATTGTTTTCTGAAAACTGGGTGCAATTTTCTGGAGCAGTATTTAGTGTTACGAGGGTTATTATCATCCGTAACTAATTTAATACGGAAACTATCCGTTAGGCTGTTACGAGCCATCAGGCTGTGTCTACGTTTATTTACAAACAAAATCATTTGCAATACATTTTCCTATTGAGCTCAGTATTACCAATTGTAAATTATTGAAAGTTTCGATAACAGGGCTGATTTAAGAAGGTACAAACAGTTCAGCAAAACGTAACAACAAATCGGAAATTGAAATTTCCGCTCATTGAAAACCACATAAACATGTGGAAGTCATGACCTCTGCCGCTAGCTCTTCACACATAATTGTCTAAGAAATCCAATGACAATAAAATTTCCATTCTCGCTTCGCCACCCAAGTGCCACACATCCTCCGGCAGTTGATGGGCCTAACGAGTTCGAGCGCAAAAACCACTCCAAGATTGGATCGCCGTCGTTTCCGTTGGACATAAATAGAGAACTCTTTTCTCGGCGCTCAACCAATTCAGTCATTTAGTTCCGAATCGAAGGTTGCAGCACACAAACAAGGCGACCCACTGTATGCTACGAACGCGTGTACGGTTTACTTTTATGATATTATGCAACACATTTGCAAACATAGAGCGGCAGCAGCAGCAGCAGCAGCACCAGCATCAGGCAGTGGCCAACACTCTCGAAAGCCACTGTTTTCCACCCAGATCAACCCAGACCTAGTACTGGTAGTTGTTCATAGTATTAGCTGGACCATGAGAGACGTCACCGTCACCGTCGTCGCCACGCATGCTCGTACCACTCCGTCCTCGAGTCCTAAAGATTGAAGGAAGCACTAAACGAGCACATTGCAAGTGGTCACTATGAGGCCGTAGCGCGGAGGGGCCTCAATCTCATCGACACCGTATTGAGGTTTCCCAATCAAACGCCACTCTCTTTTTCTTCAGATACAACAAAGTCATTGAACCGTTGACAGAACACCGATCGGGGTCGCGAATGCAATGAACACAAAACTTCATCATCGAACTGGATCACTGATCACACACAACACACCACTCTTGGGCCAGAGAGTTTCGTGAGCGCACACTCTCTGTGCAATAAAAGTGAAGTTAATCACTTTTACCTGGAACCTTGATTATCTAACAGCCGCTGCCATCGTTGTCAACGACGACCACGCTGGCGTTGGTGTGGTACGAATGTTGCTTCACTTGTTCCAATATTGAACCCCTTTTCGGCACATGACTATTGACATTTTGGACCGGCCAGTACTCTTGTGCCACCAATGAATCACCGTAACCAAAAACAAAACTTTAGACCTGGGTCACACTTTTGAAACTTTGGTTGTAACACTCACTTGTTGCGCTTCGCTAGATATGCGAACAGGAAGAATAAGGTCCTTCGATGGACGAACTGCGTGTGTGATTGAACTAAACGTGCTTCCGATCGCCGCGAGGTGCCGCTTGCGACTGATGATTGTTCGAATTCGGCTGTCCCCTACTTACGGTGAATGGTTGTTTGGTCTGCTCTGGGCTCTGGGAGGTGGGAAAACGTTGATTGCGAATTTTCTGCCGAACAACGCTCGTCCTAAGCGCAGCGAGAGTGGCGTTTTCGCTCCGGGGATCATAGGCGTGTATGTGAATAGAAGTGTGGGATAAATTTTGCTGGATCTGGAATTTCTGGTGGGAAGACTGTTCTGCTCTGGCAGCATTTTCTCCCAGATTGTTTATAATCCTTCAACGGGCGCGTTGAAGTTCTCAACTTGGGGTTCTACTTCGACAGTTCCTGGTGAATATGAGCGTCAATAGTAAACTATATGAAGATCAAGTAAGGGATTAGTAATTGTAATTTAATTCCACTACCTCTTTTCTATGTTTGACAGATACGCGTATTTCGTTTTAATGTGCGAATTTCGTAAGTGTTGTTAATTACGAGAGATGCACCGCTGATTTTTACGGTCCGGTAACTTTTTGGTTGATCTTCATGGTAAAAACCTTCACCATACTTCTTCACGATTTTCACCGCAGATTTCAAAATCTTCGCGCAACTCCTGGCTTTTCCAAACACCATCTGTGCAGAACTTGTTTGCGCATCGATAAGTTGATTAGAATAAGAAATATTTTGACGTAGGACTACGTCTTTGTTTTCTATACTGGGGTACAATTTAAAAAAACACGCATTACGGAAAAGTGGTCAGATTTTGATAGTAAATATCTCAGTCATTTCTTTTAAAAAAGAACTTCAAATTGTTTGCACTAATCGATCGTAAATATTTCTAAGCATCAATATCAATAGAGAAAAATGATAATTTTGGTCCACATACTATTGAAAAATTCACCAATGTTAAGCCTTGTCTTAAAAACTATATAAACCTAGACCCAGAACATTCTGAATATGAAGAAGTTCGGGAAGAAAAAATAAATGCCTTATTAATAGCACAGTGTTGTTTTAGAATATGGTACATATGCATGCATATTTTTAAGTTTTTAGTGATAAACGTTATATTTTTTTGTATCTTCCTCAGATGTTATAGGTTATCAAAAATGCACTTGAGTTCAGAACTACAGATCTACAGTTGAAACAGTAGCTTTTAGGGCTATATAAGATTATGATATGTATTCAAACATATGTATTCAATGAACCTTTTGGAAGGTCAGCAGTCATGATTTGATAATTTTGTGATGTTCTAGGTCATCAAAACTGTCCTTGAGTTCAAACCTTAAGATCTACAGTTGTAACAGTTGGTTTTTAGAGTAAACAAAGGAGCAATATGTATTTAATACTAGCTGAACCCGATGCGTGCGCTGCTACGCTTGCAACTAAATGAAGGAAAATTTAATATAACTGGAACGTTTATGGTTTTCTTTTTCTAAATGAGTTTTTTTTTCTTGAATAAGCAGGGGTTCAAACTTCTATCAAAACATGCTTCTTATCCGAGAAACACATGTTTTGTGTTTAAGTAAGCTGGATAATTCTCATTTTTGGTAGAAATTTGTGTTTAATTTGTATGGGAGCCCTCCCTTCCAGAGGGGGGTGTCAAATGTCAAATTTGATTCGATTTGCTTGATTAGTTCTTGGGTTATGAAAAAATGTGTGCCTCATTTCCTTCCTGAGAGAATAGGGGTCTCAAACAATCATAAGAACCTTCCCCAGCCCCAAAAACCCCAGCCAAAATTTTCACGTTGGTCGGTTCAGAACTTCTCGAGTCTATAAGCGTCTGACAGACAAACAGACAGACAGACAGACAGAAAATCATTTTTATGTATATAGAAATCTAGCCTCCAAAAACCCCCATATGCTAAAAAGGTTTCATTTACTTGATTAGTTCTCGAGTTATGCAGAAATTTGCTTTTTATTTGTATGGGAGCCCCCCCCCCCTTCATTTAAAGTGGGGAGGGGTGGTGAAGTGCCATAGAAACATTTTTTGCCTCCAAAAACCTCCACATGCCAAATTTGGTTCCATTTGCTTGATTTGTTCTCGAGTTATGCAGAGATTCGTGTTTCATTTGTATGAGAGACCCCTCTTTCAGAAAGCGGAGGAGTCTCAAACCACAATAGAAACATTTCTTGCCTTCGAAAACCTCCATATGCCAAATTTGATTCCATTTACTTGGTTAGTTATCGAGTTAGGCAGAAATTTGTGTTGTTTTTGTATGGAAACCCCCTTCTCTCCCCCTTCCAGATGACGGAGGAGTCTCAAACTTCCATAGAAACATTTATCTCCTCTAAAAACCTTCACATGCCAAATTTGGTTCCATATGCTTGATTAGTTCTTGAGTTATGCACAAATTTGTGTTTCATTAGTATGAGAGCTCTCCTCTTACTGAGGGCGGACTAGTTACTTTAGAGTACAAGTTACTTTAGAAACATTTCTTGCCTTCAAAAACCTCTACCTGACAAATTTGGTTCCATTTACTTGATTAGTTCTAGAGTTATGCAGAAACTTGTGTTTCATTTGTATGGGAGCACCGCCCCCCCCCTACAAGAGAGGGAGGAGGGGTCTCGAACTACCGTAGAAACATTTCTTGCCTTGAAAATCCCCACAAGCCAAATTTGGTTCCATTTGCTTTATTAGATCTAGAGTTATTATTAAGAAATTTCAGTTTCATTTGTATGACAGCACCCCTTCTAGGAGAGGGGAGGGGTCTCAAACTACCATAGAAACATTTTTCGCCACCAGAAAACCCCATATGCCAAATTTGGTTCCATTTGCTTGATTAGTTCTTGATATATGCAGAAACTTCTGTTTCGTTTGTATGGGAGCCTCCCTTTCTAGAGAGGAAAGGGGTCTCAAACTTCCATAGAAACATTTTTTGCCTCCAAAAACTTCCGCATGCTAAATTTGGGTTCCATTGATTGATCAGTTCTCGAGTTATGCAGAAAAATGTGTTTCATTTGTATGGGAGCCCCCCCTTTCAGAGGAGGGTGGGGTCTCTTACTATCTTAAAAATATTTCCCTGCCTCAAAATCTCCTGCATACAAATTTTCATGCCATGTCCTGCATACAAATTTTCATTCATGTCCTTCCGCTCGCGAGTTAAATCGTGACAAAGGAAACCCAAACTCATTTTTATTTATATAGATATTCATTGAATAGTGTAGAACAGGGTTTCCCAACCGGTAATCCGCGACCCCCAGGGGTGTCGCGAGGGCCTTGTAGGTGGGTCGCGGGCGTCTTACCTGTGTGATAATTTTTATGCATACAGAATAAAAATAAAAATCATGATGATGATGATCATGATCCATAAAATAAAAATGCAACCTACTTATAATGTGCATGAATTTAAAGAATAAACGAGTATATTTTGGTGTTCGTGCGTCTTATAATTCGTTCGAGTAGAGCAGAGTAGTGGTGAACGGAAGGCAACGAAGGACAGTTGTTTCTTCCATTGTCTTTTTCTTGCTAGCACACGCGATTGAATGGATTCATTGTTTACCTGCTCTTTCCTTCTTACTGAGACGTGAGTTGATGTATTAGTGTGCGTCCTGGTGCGTCGTTAAACGTGAAAAAAAAACTCAATGAATGCGCAGTAGTAGTTGGCTCATTTGTTTTGTCTTCTTTTACAACTGAACTGACCATTCAGAACAAGATTATGTTGTACTTTATAGATGGCCTCACCATGGGAAAGAAACGCAAGTATTCCGAGGATTATATGAAATTCGGTTTCACAACTATAATCGTTAATGGCGTCGATAAGCCACAGTGCGTGCTTTGTGCCGTTGTTGAGTGTTGAATCAATGAAGCCATCAAAATTGAAACGGCATTTGGATACCAAGCATGCCGAGCATAGTAATAAGGATGTGGACTTTCTTTTGGCGTCATGAAGCTGGCTTGAAACGGCAGAGATTCGATGCCACTGGCACTGGCAGCATTCAACAACAAAACACAGCAGTAGTGCAGTCGTCATATGAGACAACACTGCAAATCGCTAAAAACAAAAAACCTCATACGATTGGAGAAACTCTGATCAAACCTAGCATGCTGAAAATGGTGAATTTGGTTCTTGGGGAAGCAAGTGAAAAGAAAATGCGGCAAGTGTCATTATCAAACAACACTGTGCAAAGACGAATTGCCCATATGTCCGAAGACGTGAAAGAGCAAGTTCTGGAAGAAATAAAACAATCTCCTTTATTCGTAATTCAACTCAATGGATCCACGGACGTCAGTTCCTGTGCGCAGCTGTTGGTGTTTGTGAAGTACGTATGCTCTGCCGGCGATTTAAAGGAGGAGTTTCTTTTCTATTGTGACTTGGAAACTACTACCAAAAGTGATGATATCATTGCTAAAATCAAGGCGTTTTTTGAATCTGGTGACTTGCAGTGGAAAAAACTTTATGGGGCATCTGTATTTGTTGAATTTGAAACTTCAGGGCAAACAATCCAATCTTACATTAATTGTTATGTTATGTATTCTCCGTGCGAGGAGTAACGATTATGATGTAGAAGGAGATATTCGCTCATCACCATGAGGCACCAAGAGTGAACATTAATGTTTTTGGCTAGAATGAAAGATGTGAAGAGAAAGTGTTGAAAGTTCCGTCAGAGAGCCATTCGGGTTATGTTCCGTTACATACCAGTAGTGCTTCAAGGAGAGCATGCAGCGATTCACATTCCTGGATGATGGATCGGCGCTCACACTTCTAGATAATGATTTACCAGATGAGCTTAAGCTGAGAGGGGAGAGAAAGCCGCTGTGTTTACAGTGGACAGGCGGTGCGCAACGACGAGAAACGAGCTCCAAATCTGTAAGTTGGAACATAGCGGCAGCACATTTTCCATCGAGACAGTTTATCTTGAACGACGTATGTACAGTAGTCGAGCTTCTATTACCATCGCAAACGCTAATGTAGAAAAACTTTACAAGCTGGTCCTGGTCGGAATGAAAGACCAACACCTCAGCCTAGACCTTAAGAGCCGAGAGGGAACACTAGCCGATACCCGTTAAGACCAGACTTACGTTTGCATTTAAAAAAAAAACTGGAAAAAAATTGCCGATTTTTCATGCGTTTACCTTCACCCGCACTGACAAAACTACCCATGCAGCACCAATCATAGCATCCCATGAGTCAGCAGGCAATATTTGACAGCTCTATCAGTCGAACTCTAACCGTGATGGCAAAAACAGTGAAGCAACTTCGTTCAGAAGTGAGCGCGTTCAAAGAACGGCACTCCGCCGAGTCGAAATCGGACATCGTGCGGCATTTTGTGGACGCCGAATACGCCCGTTCCGGCATCTACAACGTGGCACTCTTAGACAACAATCAGAGCATCAAACGAAAGCCCGGTTCCGGACGGTCGACGACCCTGAGCGACAAGAACCTCCAAAGGATGCTGAAGAGGAAGACCGAGGGAAAAGTGGCTACATCGTTGCTTGTGTTTGGTCGGGATCAACCGGCAAAACAGTGAAAAAGTACCTGCCGAACATGAACATACATGTGAGGAAGTGGAAGTCCCTTCCACTGGTTTCGGAGCTGCAGGCTGAATAAGATGATCAACTCGATTTTCCCGGCGAATCGCGACGTGGCAGTGATGATAAACGACGAGATCTATCTCACCCTGGATGGCAACGACTGGCAGGGCACTTCATATTTTACTTCCACCACGAAGGAAGTGAGCTGCGAGGTGAAGTTCATTTCACACACCAGGTTCCCCTTTCGCTCCGGACTGGCCGTGAACGGGGAAATTTATAGTACGGAATGCCTGCCACGCTTTTACCGACTGAGCTAAGGGAGGGCCCGGATAACATACCGGACGTGAATCTTAAATGTCGCAATCCAGCATAAATTATCCGCATTAAGAATTCACTCCATTCTAGGTTATTTTGTATAGTTATGCTGAGATTTGAAGCTTTATTGACGTACTCGATCGAGATTTGGTAACTACACACTTAGATTTTTTTACAGAAATCTGTAAAGTTTTACCGAATTCTCGCTGAATGTTCGGTAATCCGATTTTACGGATTTCGGTGAAAATTTACAGATATCTGGAAAAAAATTACCGGATTTTGGTAAAATTTTACCAAAATCCGTAAAGTCGAATTATCGAACGTTCTGCTGTTGAGAATTCGGTAAAATTTTACAGATTTCTGTAAAATAATGAGAGTGTGCAGATACATATTTTCCAACAATCAATATGCAACTAGCGATTTGAAATTGGTTCACTGTTGTAGAACCCCTTGGTTCAAAGTACACCTTGAAGCTTGAACCTTGCTGTACATATTTGCGCCTTTGTTTTGATTTGCTGTATTATTTTGACAGAATATTTGAGAGTGTGTTCGTGTGAGTTTGTTATTAGGGGCGCATTATTAAGCTTGGGACCGAGCTTGGGACCGATGTGCTAGTACTGACTGAGCCAAGAAAAAAATCGTATTTGTTCGGGACCTACTGGTCTTAGAGTTAGTCTATGTATTTACCGTCTGCATATGAACATAGCTTTCGTTTTGGAAGGATTTATAAGAAGAAGATTTCTTGATGACCATTTCGAAACATTTCTTAAATAATTAATTACTAGCCGAATCATTTTTTTGCTATAGGTAAATCAATTGAACAATTGAACATCATCTGCAATCATGTAGACCTGAAGTACTGATGAAAGCTCATTAATGAATAATGAAAATGAAAGTGGACTTCGAGCACTTAAGTGCGAATTGGATAGAGAAACAGCTTCACGACAAAATCAAAATTTATGGGATAGTTTCTTCGTTAGTTTGATCTGTGAAATGCTGTCGAAAGCTTTTGAAAAATCTATTAAACATTAAACCTTTTTTATCAAAACATTTATGGATATCATCATGCAGCTTAACGAGAGATGAGGTTGTGCTATAACCAGATCGGAAATCAGATTGGTTTGAACTAAGCAGGTTGAAACGGTGAACATATTCTTAAATCTGACTTTTAAGGATCTTTAAGATCTTTGAGGATTCGGACAGTGAGCATAGGATACTGATTGGACGAAGATTATCCAAACTATTACCAACGATAAACGATTACATTCTCTAGTGCTTTTCAGAAATTGCAAACGTAATTTGTGATCGACCCTCGTTCCCTTTCATTTCATGTATCGTAATTTTTTAACAGATCTTGAATTGTTAAGATTGACTAAGAGAAACGTCAATGTGATGTCTGTTACTAACGTATATAAAGTACCAGGTATTATTTTTGCTGCAAGGTTTATGTAGTGGTACAAAAAAGCAAAAGCAAAAAATAATTATGAAATGTCTTCAGAAATCCGTGAAATTTAAGCAACTTTGATTCAAAATTCAGCTAAACGCAAGTTTTTTGTTTCACTTTTTGTATTTAGGTATTGAGTAACTCTTGTTCGTCACATAAGTATACGAATTAATTGAATATGTTATTGCTGAGTATTTTTGAGTCAATTAGCGCTGATATTTGAGGTGTTCGAAATCGCGATGATGATTGTTTCCCAATTTCGAGTATCACACTTATTCAGGAATTTCTTTATTTTTCAAATAATAAATTTTAAATAAGGAATTTAATTGTTATGATTATAATTATCGTTAGAACATATTCTTCAATTTCACGTTAAGCCAGGCAAGAATCACTGTTTCATGGAAGATTCAGAACGATTTAAACTCGAAAATTAGATAAAATTTATACAACTAGAAGGAGCTTTGCGATTTCTCGTAACAAACATGGATGCTTGTTTGCTATCCGGATTCACTTACATTTGAGTAACTTTAACTCAAAAACGTTAGAACCGACCGTACCCTCAATTGAGTTTCATTATCACACCTCAATTTTTTTAATTTTTGTTTATTTTTTCACTTGACGTTTTCCAGAAAAACTGTCAGCCCTGATTGTTTTTTTGTTCATTCATCCATGAACTCTACGAGTGGACAAAGTTTCGTAACAATCTGAGATCCTTCGGACCAAACATGTACGTTAATTAAAAAAAATCCCCTAATTCTTAAATTTATTTAGTTTTGAGTTGAACTTAAAACAAAAATTATGAAAATGAGTATTTTTTATTTTGCTTCCGCAAAAGACGCTTTAAAAATCATTGGAGTCCTTTTGAAAAAACACCATAAAATGTCATTTTATTTAACAATAAAAATTAAAACAGAAATCAGTAGCCGGCGGGTGGGTGTGGGTGAAAAGAATATAAATACTAAATTCTGCAATTATTAGAATGCAGAAATAACTTTTGTCCATTGGCTCAAATGGTCAATGGCATAGATCACATCCATAGATGACCGCTGATGATGTGGCGATGTCCAAAAACTGGCTTTTGCTCGGTAATCCTCAGTAATGCCGAAGTATGCTCTGTAATATGTTAGTATAATATGTATATCATGTTTTAATAGTAAAAAATTCGTGGCTCAATTCTTGAGTTTCTAAAATCAAGTGACAACCCAAGTAACCACGAGGTTGTAACAGCATTGGTATATAGGGCATATGCTTTACGTCTAGTGCATCATTGAAGAAACTGAAAAGGACCCCACTAAGATCGAACTAATGCTATATATTTTATTATGCTTTATCTTTTAAACTATCGTATTGTCAGTGAAGCAGCATTATCGCATTCGTAATGCATCACTATATTCTAAAAGCTAATCTAACGCTCCATTACTTGACAACTGTTGAACTGATGCAATTCCCCATTAATGATGTTGATTTTGTGTTGAACAAGAGCAAAAATCTAATGCTTGTGGTTACTCAGGAAGGCAAGGATGATGAAATACTCGCTAACCATATTCAACACCAATCAATTTATCCGCATTGTATAAAAGGCATTTTGAAAATAAACCCTATATAGTCTGGTCTCGATTCATACGCCAGAAGGAGTTTCGAAAAATTTTGGTTTATCTGTAATTTAATATACTATTAAAAAACAACAAATCCCTGTCAAGATAAAACAGCAAGTCGACTTATTAGTACGAGACACTGAAGAAGTCTGCACATTGTAGACGAAATACGCGTATCTGTCAAGATAAGCAAAGGAAGTTGGAATTAAATGGAAAATACTAATTTTTCTTCTCATTTTTAGTTTAAACAGCTTAGCTCCATGTCGCCACTGGTTATTAATTTTTGAATACGATTTGGATTTAAAATTGACTTCCGAAGCGCAAATTAAGAACGACGTTATCCGACCCAATTTATATCAAAAATTAAATTAAAGTTAGGGGGATAGAACCGATTACTCGTGGCCGTCTCGAGGTTAATAGGAATTACAAATTACGGATGGGAAAGAGGGTGGGAATTTAAAGTATGGTTTACATAACACATTAAATTTAAATTCTAAATTATTGAAACACTTATAACTATACAATTTATGGTTTTCTTTTGACTTGAACATTTTTTGAAAAAGAAAAAAAAAACACACACACACACGTACACAGATAAAAAAAACTTAAACTAAATATACAGGTTCTACAATCTAAGGCTAATGTTAGTCAAAAACACATAACTGAGTTTCATGTACTCCAAAATCACGTACAGCCAAAATATCTCGAATTGGCACATTGGGTTGTTTACCTCGAGCCCGAAGGGAATCATAAAGCTCCGATCTGACTCCACGATGTTCAGTACAAGACCAAATAACGTGATCTGCGTCCTGATAGCCTTGTCCACATTCACAGAGATTGCTGTCGCTCTGCCCAACCCGGTATAAATGAGCGTTCAAAGAATAATGATTGGACATGAGGCGAGACATGACACGAATGAAGTCTCGACTCACATCCATCCCCCTAAACCAAGATTTCTTCGACACCTTTGGGATGATAGAATGTTGCCATCGCCCCAAATCTCCTTTACTCCATTTATACTGCCAGCTGACTGTTGACGGAAAATAGGAAAAAAATCGTTGAAGGCGATTTGTCGATCATAAATATCGTCTTCCATAGCGCCCACCTTTGCAAGCGAGTCCGCTTTTTCACTGCCCAGAATTGAACAATGAGATGGGACCTATACAAAGGTGATGATAAAATAACGCGAAGATAAAGCACTTAGAAACTCCTGTATTTTCATGAGAAAATACGAGGAGTGCTTTACCGGCCTCAAGGAGCGAATAGCCTCTATAGAACTGAGACTATCCGTGAAAATGAAGTACTGATCCGGTGTTAATGAGGCAATAATTTCTAGCGTAAAATGTATTGCCGCTTATTCAGCGACAAATACGGAACAAGTAGCTTGAAGTTTACGGTTGGCGCTATAAATTTCATAAAATATACCAAAGCCTGCTGCCTCCTCTATCAAAGATCTGTCAGTGAAAAACGATTTATTGGAATCAACTTGGCCAAAATTTTCAGGAAATATCACCGGAGCAATCATAGGACGATGATGCTCTGGGATTCCACGAAGCTCCTGCTTCATGGATAAATCAAAATGAACCGAATTGTCGAAATCGGAGAAGCAAACACGATTGGAAATGTTCGGCGAAGGGCTGACATCCTGTGTTATATACAAATGGTACAAGTTCATGAAGCGGGTTTGAGGATTCAACTCAAGGAGCTTCTTAAAATGTTCGATCACCTGGGGGTTCATAACTTCACACCTGGTGAGGAGCCGAAGAGATAATTCTGAAAACTGATCCGAGAGTGGCAACATGCCAGCCAGCACTTCAATATTCATGGTGTGAGTCGAGTGCATGCAACCTAACGCGATACGAAGACACCGATACTGAATACGTTCCAGTTTAATGAAGTGCGACCGACCCACTGACTGAAAACAAAAACTACCGTATTCCATAACCGACAAAATCGTTGTCCGGTACAACGTTAGAAGATCTTGTGGATGAGCTCCCCACCAAGTTCCGGTTATTGTGCAGAGAAAGTTAATCCTTGGCTGGCACTTTCGCTTCAGATACTCAATATGGGATCTCCAGGTGCACTTAGAATCGAACCAGACCCCAAGATATTTAAATGACATGGAATGAGTTATCGGCTTACCCCAAATTTGAAGCTTCGCTTGTGCTGGGTTATGCTTCCTAGAAAAAACTACCAACTCAGTTTTCTCCGTAGAGAATTCGATACCTAGCTCTAAAGCCCAAGTAGACAAATTGTCCAAGGTATCCTGTAAGGGTCCTTGCAGATCGATCCCATTGGGTCCCGTGGTAGACACTACACCGTCATCTGCAAGTTGTCTCAACGTACAGTTGTCACTTACACAACCGTCAATGTCTTTAACATAAAAATTATACAAAAGTGGGCTTAAACAATTCATTATTCAGCGTTTTAGATATATTTATAAAATTGAGTAAAATTTACATAACATTGAGTAAGCTCGAATGAGCGTGTATGTGAGAATACTATGACATCTGGCAATATACTTTACTTTGTTTTCAAGGCACTTTGGTTTTTGTTTGCACAACGAGGGAACGGCATGAGCATAACAAGATCTGTCAGCCCGTTTACTGGGGAGCGCTCATTCGAAAGGGATCGTTTTTATTTTTTTTAAACGACACTGAAATGAAAAAAATTGTACCAACAGATACATCTTAGCATTCTCCTTTTCTAATACCACGCAGACCTTCTTCAAATCGGATTGACTTTTGCAGTCTTCCATGCTCGAGGAATGCTGCCGTTTCCATAACTAAATTGGTGTAATTATGAAAGGTAAGAACAGCTTGAAAAACTTTAAGGAAACACCATCCATATCAAGTCCGTTAGATGAAATCATTACTTGGAAAAAAAAAAAACGAAAACCATCAGAATTCTGTAACAGAATGGATTTTGTCTTACACGAGGTTGTTTTTATATGCCTTCAGCCTTCTCTAATTTCATGCCTTGATAGACTCGTCAAGCCAGTGGACTCGAAGCCTCTTCGTTCAAGGTTTGAATTGCTCCACTTTCTTACTTTTTGGCATCATTAAATCATTAAAGCAATCTTATGATATTGATTGTTTATTCCGCTGTATGTAGGCAATGCTATTCAAAATTCATGACATCCGATGAATTTTGTTCGTGTTGCGTGCCGACGACTCACGACAATCAGACAAACTTAGGGTGTGTACCAATTGGGGAATTAATTTTATTTTTTCTTAAACTTGACAGACGGAAAATTGTAAATGACCAACAAATTTATGATAAGGTGTCTGTCAACATTAAGTTGCCGTCTGTCAGAAACAAGTCAGCTTGAGTTGCAGACTAGATCAAGCATTTTCCATGTGTCAAGTTTAAGTGAAAATTAAACTTAATTCGCGAACACAGCCTAAGGCTGGTAAAAATGACATCAAAGACTAAGAGTAATGTACTGGCAATTTGTTTTAACACAACATTTCTGTTTTCCAATATAACAGTGCCGTGTCTGTCTGTTTTGCTACTGTCAATTCCATACAGCCAATTCAACGATTAAGTACAAGGTCAAGTAGTGCAGTAGTCAACTGTGTAGCAGATAGCATGCAAGACTAGAAGAATGGAATGAAATTGAAGCAAAATGGATAACAATTTCCTCAACTTGGGTGGCAAATTTGCCTTCCAACGCCTCTGCGTTAGGTGTCAAACTCGTATGTAGTCTATTCACACCGCCTTAGCAGAATTCTACCTACCATTCTATATCGATTCAAACCTATGTATAACGAATAAACCCAAACCAACAGCATGGTGCATAGTCGTTTTTTGTCGTTGTTAGTTGTTTTCAAACAAAAAGCAATATTGTCAAAATGGGAGAGCAAAAACTTCGCTTTCAAACGTCAGCACTACCGTTTGCATCTTCCAACCAAGTACCTACTCGATGTTGGAGCTCATACCGGCAAGGTGCTAAAATCCCATGCACCCCATAAAATCTGACCTTCCGCGGTAGATGTACTGATTCGCTCTAAACTAATCTCGAAATGCGAAGGTCCAGTGCCACCAGTGGAACGCATGTAATGGTTTGTAGGATCTTATGCTGCCGTGTGATTTACTCACATCGACCGCCGTTTTCGTAAACATAAAACAGATGCTCGCATTCTTTTTCAGTAAAGCATCACCACAATTCGAACTCGAATTTCACGGTGAGGAATCGAAACCAAACATAATACTTATTTTGAATTCGTAACCTTCCCGTTTGTAATAGCTTTGACCAGTCTGCAGTTTGTATACATGCTTTGCTTTGCTGTATGGGCGGGCGGGGAAGGTCAGCGTCATCGCGCCTGCTCGTTCTTAGGTATTTGGATGCAAATGATCTTTCAGCGGCGATAGTTTCGGATACTTGGTTACCACATACTTTAGCTGCTTCCGCTTCTATTGGCTATTAATGTTGCTATGATAGCATTTAGCGGGCACCGATGTCGTTGACCTATTGCAGATCCAGGTTCCTCCATGTTGAGGATTAGTTTAGTTACATTGTTTTGTTTGCGAACATAGGTACATCCTACGCACCCACGCATTCAGTTGATTTGGCCTATCGTTTTGCTTTTGTTTTGACGTTTTGCTGTTTTTCATAACCTTCCCAGCTTGAGAAAAATTACTATTTCAATATTCGCGTTTGAAAGGTGGTGGGGTGATTCAAAAATGACGTCCATCAAATTTCAGGTTTTTAAACCCCCTCCCCCCCTCTGTCACACTTTTGTCACAAATATGATTACCCCCCCCCCCTGTGACATCCACACTTCTGAAAAAAAGAATATATGCATATTGGCTTTGTCGATTTCAATAATAACGTGTATTTTAGTTCAAATTGAATCATTTACATAATTAAATGTGTAAAGTTCTTCTATCCACGGATAGGTGAAGTGCGTTTTGATGGAAATAACTGGCAGGGATAAATCAAGATATTCGTAACAGATGGACAAAACTTATCGTATGACATGTTTTCATCTGCAAAAAACGTAGTTTTTTTTAAATTTCAGTTTTGAGATTGAAATAATCTTTGTTGAAAAGTAGTAAAAACCCTGGCCTGATTCTGATTCAGAAATGCCTATTAGAAATGGTTATTTTTATTACTCTTGACAAATATTAAAGGTGCGATAGTTTTTGAAGATCCAAAAACAAAGCTTTATTAAAATATGCTGATTCTTAGCTTCTCTCTAGATCACATCGGTATGAGTGGTTTACATTAACATCTTCACAACCATCGAACTAACTAGATTACAATGGATAAAATTTAAGAAATGGGAGTTTTAGTTGAGTTTATAACATTTTTAGTTTTTCCAATAATACTTATTTTAAAAATTCATAACTCATGAACCACACTCTAAAATGCACTTACACATCTATGAGATAACCTCGGGTCTAATGTAGAAACCGGTTTTTTTCCTCACTTTTGTGCATAAGTAGCAGATTTTTGAGCAAAAGTTACCCCATAATCGGGCAAAATCTGGTTTAAACACAATTGACTGATCGCATTTCAGCTAAGGTGAATAATTTAAGTTTGCAGTGCAAACTTTGTAAAACATAAATTGAGTTGTAAAAAGTGCTTGATATGTTCTAATCAATAGAAAAAATGTCTGGAAAGATATTTTACACAACATTATTTCACGGTTCAGGGAAATTGTTCGGAACACCCAGAAAAACACCGTTTGTATGGCGAAAATTAAAACCAACTTTTTGCGATTGAAAATTTTGATATATCGATATCGGATGTTTATCCATTTTCGAGATATGGAAAAGTATATGAAAATATACATATTTTTTCTTGTAGAGAAGATGCGCAAAACATCATGACTTGTAGAAAAAGTTTTGAAAAATCTTGAAATTACTCATAAGTCCGAAAAAGAATTTGATCAGAAAGTGAAAAAGAAATGGAATCATATATATTCCAACAGAAATAATTGTTTTTAATTGCAAAATTTGATTTTTAGAACCATACAATTTGGAGATCAAGAAATGTTCCCACTTTGACATGGGTTTCAAGAAATCAATATTTCAATTTTGTGGTCAATTTTGGTATACTTATTTTTCGATTTTCCTAAGCCCTAGAAACTTTTGTGTAAAAAATTTGCAATTGCATAATTTGTCAGCTTGCTTAGATAATTTAAAGCACTTTCCACCACAAGAATTTCGACGATCAGTTCTCGAATTAGTTTTTTAAATCACAGTTAGCAAATTTGTAAAAAATTTAATAATTTTCATTTTTGTTACTTTCAAAAAAGAATATGCTAACTGAAAAGTTTGTTCGCGTACGTATTTATTTTTAACAATGCTATTGTTGCTTTAATAGATGTTCATGTTACTCCAAATTCTCAACGTCACCTCTCTGCCCAGCTGATGTTCCATGCTGACCAAGATCGACCAACGTCTTCAGCAACTAACCATTGTTCCAGAAAGTATATGCATACCTTATTTTAACGGTCATTTTGAATATAATAAAATATTTCAACAGGTTTTGGCTGCGTCCTTTTGTTTGCACATTTCTGAATGACAAAGCATCAAAAAAGTTCTCAGTTTTGTGTTACCTATTAAAATGCGTGGTCTTACTCCGGAACAACGAAAAGTATCGTGCACAAATGGTGCACTGTGAGCGGACTCTCCTTGAAAAAATTGGCCAAGGAAGAGGGTGTAAGCGTCGGAGCGGTACGATCTGCGATTAGAAAATATAGAGAACAGTGTACATATGACGATGTGCCGAAGAGTGGTCGGAAATCCGGTCCTAGGGATGCCTTCAAGCGAAAACCAGCGACTTTCGTTCGGGATATTGCGAAAAAACTAGAGACCTCGTCGAGTAACGTAAAGCGAGCCAAAGAAAGACTTGGGATAAAAACATACCGAAAGCAGAAAAAACCCAAAAGGAACCCAAAACAGGCCGCGTCCGTGAAACCACGGGCCCGCAAACTCTACGATTCGTTATTGTGTAGAAATTCTGGGTGTATAATAATGGACGATGAAACGTATGTGAAACTAGATTAAAAACGCTTCCCGGACCACAATTTATACTGTAAGCGAAGACAAAGACATCCCCGAAACGGAGAAGGCTATTTTTACCGAAAAATTCGGTAAGAAGGTTATGGTTTGGCAGGCAATATGCGAGTGTGGTAAAACATCTAGTCCGTACATCGCAACAGAGACGATGATCACTCAGAAATACGTTAAGGAATGTCTCCAGAAGCGATTTTGGCCTGATTTGGCGTCATGTCATTACGCAAAGGACACTTTAGAATGGTACAAAAGTCAAAATTTATGTTTCGTGCCGAAAGACATGAATCCGCCGAACTGCCCGGAGGCACGGCCAATCGAGACTTTTTGGGCTTTAACCAAAGCAAAGCTTCGAAAATTTATAATAACCAGCGGACGACATCCAAAAATTTAAAAGATTTTTGGCCAATGGTCAAAATGGTGAGAAGTACCACTGTGTAGAAGCTTATGGGTCATGTTCGATGAAAAGTTAGGAGTCTTGACTATGATTAAATATTTTGATTCAACGAGAGTAAAATATCGTATAAAACACAAATAAACTTATTAAAACTAAAAATAAACATGACTTTTTTGTTATTTTGACAGTGTGCTTATACGTTCTCGAACAGTCTATATGCTTGGTTACTCTCTATCGGAGGTCGTCCTTTATCAGGCCGCATCTTGAGACGCTTGGTAAGATGAGCGTTTGTTTCAAATTCTTCCTCAAGAATCTTCTTTCGGTTCAATCTGCTTGTCTTTTGACGTTGCTGATTTGATTTCTTCTTCTCTAGGGCCATATTTAGCGCATTCTTGCGGTTGATCAGGTCAAACAGCGTCTTTTCTGTATACCCGAAAGCATGTCATTTCGCTTTCTAATCAGCAGGCTCCAATTCTTTGGAAATTGCATCCTATTTAGGACATGCAAAATAAGAGGGAACTTTTTTGTCCGAATCCGGGGGAGCTTGTGAAGAACTGAAAGGCTGGAGTTTCTTCATCCGGTGGTATTTTTAGAACATTTTTTAACAATCTCTCCATTCGCAAGAGAAGGTCTGCTGGCTTTAAAAACCTTCAGTGTTTCTTTCGGTTTCGAAGATTCCGTTTTCAAGGTGCTAATTTCGATTTGAAAAGTTCTTCACAATAGGATTCGTTTTTTATATCTCGCCAGTATTCACCCACCACGGTTGGCTTGTTAATTGCGCAGCGGGTATGCACGACAAAATGCATCGACCAGCGTTTGAATCAAATCAAAATTCAACGCAACCAAAAATGAACACAATAGGATTTTCAACAAAATCAAACTTCGACGAAGTTTCAGAATGAAGCACAGCTCGTGCGGTTCGTGCTCATTGACGATAAGAACATGTATGCCAACAATAAATAATTATTTGCACTAACACAACTAAGTTAAATTTGTATTTTCATTTATACTCATACTTTTTGACGCCTTTGTTTTCGTGCTAACGCTGATAAATTTAGATTACCAAATGCAAAATTGTTGGATGTCACATTTTTATAACCCCTCCCCCCCTGTCACATATTGTCACAAATTTGATACCCCCTCCCCCCTAAAGAGTGGACGTCATTTTTGAATCACCCCTTATCGCGTGATTCTGAAGAAAATATTTGAGCATGTTTATGCTTTCAAGAACGTTCAAGCATAACGAAAAAAATTGTTGTTGGGGTTCGGAGGAGGTTAAGAATTTGTTGTCGTGCGTGTTTTAAGTATAACAAAAAGTATGGCAGAAGGTTGTGGAAGGGAATTTAACATTTCTGAAATCAGTGGATGTAACTTTCGAACAAGCAATCAATAGAAAGCTAGCAATTTAAAATTGGCTCACTGCCTACTGCTACCCCGTTTCACTGCTAGATCCCCTGGGCCTCGGGTACACCTTGCACATTGCCCTTTTTGGTGTGTGTGTGTGTGTGTGTGTGTGTGTGTGTGTGTGTGTGTGTGTGTGTGTGTGTGTGTGTGTGTGTGTGTGTGCGCGCGCGTGTGTGTGTGTGTGTGTGCAATCCAACGCCCACCGTCCGGAACTTTCACTTACAACAAACCCCACATAAACACAGTACAAACATCAAATGGATATAAATACTGTGCATACACTTCCATCATCAAATCTTATTGTTTTGATAATGGCACGTATTTAGCAGTATCGATCAATTTCAGAAAGATCTCACCGGATTTTGTTGCTGATGTTCAGTCTTCATTTGGACAGCTTCCATGTGTTGGTAAAGGATGCATTTGTCTCTACAGAAGAAGCACTCTGCTATTCGGCAAATATTTTCACATCATCCTTTTCGAATGGAACAGCCAGAATACAATTAGTACTTCGCGCACAATGAAAATCACAGGTAAAAAACACTTCCGAGAAAAAAATTAACTTGAAAAATCATAATTATTGTCCAACGAAAAAAAAAAATTTACAGCACTATAAAAAAACTTTACTTAACTGTACACCACATGGTGAGTGCATCTGAAATTATATGGCAGTTACTCACGCGCGCATGCGCGTTAGCTTCGTTTTTTGCTTCTGGCCAGCAAATGGCCGTTTTCTACGTTGCACTGGTTTTCATTTTTCTCTCTCCACACACTGCCAACAATCAAAATCCCCGCTATGAGGCCACTCTATATCGACTTCTAAACTGCTTATAATCATCAAGTCACTCGTGACAAAGCGGAAAATTACTCTAATTCTATCATTTATGTCCGCGTGGCACAATATTAACAGCACTAACAAACACAGCTCCTTTAGTCTAGTACGTGTTTTTCTGTACTGGATTAAAGTATTTGACAGTTCCATGTATGTCTGTCCCATGCCTAAGCTGCTATTAACGCTTCATCCGGGTGCGGGGGCGAAGCTCAAAAAACAAAAAAACGGGGAAAAATTACCGACCATAACAAATTTTTGGAATGAATCGATTATATTCACTACATCTGACACAAAACACGTGGAGATTTTATGATTTCACTGTTCGTTTAGGTTGAATTACGAATATATTTTTGGTTTTATTTTCCGCGAAAAAGACGCAGCAAAAACAAAACACGTCAGTTTCCAAGCACGGCTTGCTGCGATCTTCCACCTTGCACATTGCGCTTTTTGGTACTAGAATATTATTTTTGTTTTGATTCGTTGTGTCATTTTGACAGAGTGTTTGTTGGGTTGTTCTTTGTGAATTATGTTTTTAAGGGGTGATTCACTAAACTTGGGACAGGGCTTGGGACTGATGTGCTGGTACTATATCTATTTTCTTCTTGACTGTCCATCCCGTTTGAACCGGCCCTTATATTGGATCAGCTTGGTTATGTTTCATAGCAATTTTAACATCTAATTTGAATTTGACAAAAGCCTATGCCAGTGACCACACTGTTCCGGTTGGCTATAACCATGAATGTTTTGCGAATAATGCCCCTCAACCATGGACATTTTCTCCCAAGGTCGAGTTCAACGAAGTTTTCAGGAAAGTTCTGGCTGGCATCGACATAGAGCGAAATACCAGCGATTTTAGGATATTCTCTCGTGAAGCCGTTTATTTTAAAACAGCTCTTATCAATTGCACAGGATCAATTGGTGTCTCACTGATATCGGGTGAACCAAATTGCATTAGTTTGTTGTCACTTTAGAGTAAATAAAGCCTTGCCACATTAAATTCTAGACACTTTTGTGCAGATTTTGAATTATTTCACGGATCGCTGAAACGTTTCGCTTATTCGGTAGCTGAAACCCTGCACGTTATTTCGTGGTAAAACATGTTTACATTCAGCTAAATGGCTTCGAATCAAGTGTAAGTGGGCTAACACATTTTTTACGAACGGCAGCAAAATCCGAATTTATCGGTATCCATTGTAGTTATATCACATCCATTATCTTTTCCACTTTAGCAGAAGCACATCGACATTGTTTCGGTGGTTATGATACATTGTTATTTTTATTTATTTACATGGCATAACGTCACAATACTATAACATAGCCTGATACACAATATCCCTCGTGGCTGCTCTTCTCCAATCCCTTGGGCACCTTGTACCCCCTAGGCCTTGCTCCACCTGGTCTGACCATCTTGCTCGTTGCGCCCTACGTCGTCTTGTACCAACCGGCTTCCCGTCGAACACCATTTTTGCAGGATATTTGCCCGGCAGCCTCGCAACATGTCCTGCCTAGCGTATCCTTCCAGCTTTTGCCACCTTATGAATACTTGGTTCGCCGGCGAGTTGCGCGAGCTCATGGTTCATCCTTCACCTCCATAGTGCGTCCTCCTGTACTCCACCAAAGAACCATTTACACCCGTCGCTCAAAAACTCTGAGTGCTCGCAGGTCCTCTTCATGCATTCCCAAGTAACAATTTCAGTTCTATTCCAGCCGTATAGCACTCCTCTCGGCTTTGTTGATGAAACTACATTCAAAACTGTTCTGTCCACCAACACCTCCTCTATGCATCTTTAAAGCTGAAATGTGTACAAAGTGGCCCACTCTATAGACGGTTGTGAAAACAAATTAATAAAACCTTTCCAAGACCATAAAGATTTTGAAAATGTTCTAGTGAAAGATGTTATGACCACTTGAAAACCATCATAAAACCTATTAGCCGCCATCAAAACCAGTATAGGATCGAATGGCCACAGCTGTCAAACTTCACGGCGATATCGTGGTTGGTTTTTGTTGTTCTGCTTTGTTCGATTCTCTGCTCTTCTGATTCATACAACCGTAAATAATGGCTAAGAAAAAAGTGTTGCGGGAAATTATGTTTGATAGCAAAATATATAAAACAAATTGAGGTTTTTCATAGCGAATCAAGCTCCAAATCATATGCGCATTTAATTTTATGGTGAATATTGGCACAATAAGAGCTGAAAATTAATGCGCCTCGGAAACTATGCGAGTTTACAACAGCAAAAACAAAATTGAAAGAAATATATTCGATAAATTTATCAAGAAACTTCTGAAAATTTATGGAATTCCATAAGGTTATCTAAACGAATACCGAAGTTTGTCTCAGATCTACAGTTCAATTGTGTTACATTTAAAATTTGGTGAATTTATTTTTCCACATTAAAATTATTTCATATATTCCAATATGGCGATTGCAAGAAATCACAGTTAAGCCGAAAAGCCAATTTATCTTAGCAATGACTACTATAAAACTATCTGGTCGCCTGGTAGCTTTCCTCAATGCCAATTAGCCATTTAATGCATTTACTGAGAGCAAAATGGTTTTAAAATGCTTTTTCAACTGACCATAATAAGATAATATGAATGAGTCCTAAAACGGCATTTCAAAACGGCATTTTATGAGTTTATATAGTCAAAATAAAACCTTTGATAGGAGTAAAAGGAATTTTAGACGTCAAGGTTTTAATACCGCTTTAAAGAAGCTGTGTAGGTTCTTATAAACCTGACTAAAATTTGAAACCTATTGGCATCTCTTGCTGCCAGAATAAAACCGAATTGATTTCTAGTGGCTTTCATAAAACTTTAGTAAAACTAAATAAAGCTGGATGGTTTTGGCAATGTTACTTGGGATTGTCCACGTCTCATCCACGTCTCATGCCCGTAGAGAACAACCGGTCTTATTAGCGTTTTGTTCAGGATGCACTTCGTACGGGAGCTAAGTCCGTTTGACCGTAGTTGCATGTGGAGCCCATAGTATGCACGACTTCCACTGATAATCCGCCTCTGGATTTCACGGCTGTTAACGTTGTCCGCAGTAACCAGTGAGCCGAGATAGACAAATTCACTACTACCTCAAACTCATCGCCGTCGATCGTTACACTGCTGCCCAGTCGCTTCCGGTGGTGCTCGGTTTCGCCTGCCAGCATGTACTTCGTTTTCGACGTATTTATCCTCAACACAATCTTCTTTGCTTCGTGCTTTAGTCTGGTGCATTGCTCTGTCACCGCCTCAAATGTTCTGTCGACAATATCCACGTCATCGGCAAAGCAGATAAATTGATCGGATCTGTTGGAAATCGTGCCTCGCATGTTAAACGCCGCTCGTCGCACAACACTTTCAAGAGCAATGTTGAACAGGAGGCAAGAGAGACCACCACCTTGACGAAGCCCCCTGAGGGATTCGAATGAACACGATAATCCACCCGATATCCTCACACAGCACTGGGTTCTATCCATCGTAGCCGAAGTCGATGAATAGATGATGCGTTGGGACTCAATATTCACGGCACTTTTGGAGGATCTGCCGCAAAGTGAAAATTTGGTCCGTTGAAGACCGTCCTTCGATAAAGCCGGCCGGATAATTTCCCACAAATCTATTTGATACTGGCGACAGTCGCTGGAAGATTATTATGGGATAATACCTTATAGGCGGCATTAAGGACAGTGATTGCATTATAGTTTTCACAGTTCAGCTTGCGCCTTTCTTATAGATTGGACAGATAACCCCATCCTTCCACTCCTCCGGTAGCTGTTTGGTATCCCAAATCCTGACTATCAGTCGATGCAGGCAATTTGCCAACTTTTCCGGGCCCATCTTGATAAGTTCTACTCCGATTTCATCCCTTCCAACCCATTTGATGTTCTTTAGCTGCTTGATGGCATCCTTAACTTTACCTATCGTCGGGGGTGGCACATCTCCGTCGCTTACTGCATCGACTACGTCTCTTCCATCGCTGTCTTGGTCCTCTTCCTGTACTCCATTCAGATGCTCATCGAAGCGCTGCTTCCACCTTTCAGTCACCTCACGATCGTCCGTCAGGATTCTTCCATCCTTATCCCGACACATTTCGGCTCGTGGCACGAAGCCTCTGCGAGATGCGTTGAGTTTCTGGTAGAACTTTCGCGTTTCATGTGTGCGGTGCAGCTATTCTAGTTCCTCACACTCCTCCTCCTCCTGCTGGCGGCGCTTTTTCTCCCGGAAGAGTTGGGTCTGCTGGCGCCGTTTCTGTCTGTATCGTTCCACACTATGACGGGTAGCTCGACGCAGCATAAGTTCCCGGGCTGCGTTCTTCTCATTCAACACCTGCTGACATTTCTCGTCGAACTACTCGTTTTGTCGGTTTCGTTCCGCATAACCTAAGACATTCTCCGCTACGCTGCTGATAGCTGTTTTCACGGTGTTCCAACAGTCCTCGAGAGGGGTTTCGTCGAGCTGGCCCTCTTCCGGCAGCGCAGTTTCGAGCGATTGCGCGTAGCTTGCGGTGACTTCATGTTGCTTCAGTCGCGCGAGATTGTACTGTGGTGGGCGCCGGTACCGAAAGTTGTTCACTACGGAGAGTTTTGGGCGCATCTTCACCATCACTAGGTAGTGGTCCGTGTCGATGTTAGCGCCTCGGTAGGTTCTGATGTCTGAGGTGAATGTCTGAGAAGTGCCGGCCATCTGTCAAAACGTGGTCGATTTGTGATTCCGTTCGATTCTGTGACCTGCAGGTGTACCGATGTAGGAAGCTGTGCTGAAAGAAGGTACTACGTACGGCCATGTTGTTGGAGGCGGCGAAGTCGATATGTCGAAGGTCGTTTTCGTTGGTCAGCTGGCGTGCGCTGAACTTTCCAATCACCGGTTTAAACTCCTCCTACTGGCCAACCTGAGCATTGAAATCCCCGATGATGATTTGGCTCGCTTTTGTTAGGGCTGTTTTCGGATATTTGTGGGTTTTTGGAAGAAACTCAACAGAGTCCAACAACTGCTCAGTCCCCCTACATCCTAAACATTCCTCGCCGCACGTCCGGGGCTACTTATTCGTGTATTCCGTAGCTGTCCATCATATCTGATGGAACCCCACCATCCGCGACCCATGGACCAGCCGGGTTGCTTGCAGCTCAGCCCCGTAGAGTCTTCACCTACTCTACGGTCTTCCCGGGTCATCCTGTTGTGCTTCACTGAGTTCGTACGATGAGACCAAATCTAAGAGATAGTATTGTATTACGATTTTTCCTATAAAAATAGCTTATAGCTTATAGCTTATATCTTATAGCTTATAGCTTATAGCTTATAGCAGAGATTATCATGTTGGAGTAAGAGTCACAGGATGCCAGAGACCAGCCGATTCGATTACGTGTTGTGCGACCAGACCAACAACATCGATAATATGGTCATGTGTCAAGTGTGCAACAAGTGGTTTCACTACGGATGGGCTGAATACGATGAGGGAGGGAAGAAGAAGCCTGGAAGCGTAACCAGTGCGTTAAGGCAGGCCACCCGGATTATGAGAACACACCGGAGAACAATTCCAACGGGAATGCCATCGGAGGAAGAAACCCGATCAGCGAACGCACCCGTCTCAACTTGAAACTGATAGAAGAGCAAAAGGCACATCTGCTTAAGGAAATCGAGCTGGAATACTCGAATCAGCTCGCACGGAAGAAACTGCAACTGAAGAAGGAGATGTTGAAGGCACAGTACGACATCTTGAATGACATCCGCGATGGCGCCGGATGGAGCGGAGAAACTAAGAATGTCAGCCGTATTGCAGAGTGGATGATTCGGTTGAATCAGGTCACTACGTGCACGAATCAGGAAATAATTACAATGGTGAATCCTACGACCAACTCCGAATTGATGCCGCAGTCTTCTGCTGCTGGGAGTAACAAAATGGCCATACCTATGTCAACCTTTTCACCTAAAAACCATCATCCAACCGTCAGCACCCGCTGGTATCTCTTCGTAGGAATCGAACTACGGCCATCCGTCGCAGGTAATGCATTTTTTTAGGGAACCCAAAGAATGTAAATCAAACCTATGTACCTTTTATATTGCCTTCAAATCCTCCCCAACAATACTCTCACGTGTACCCCATTAGCCATTCGCTACGAATTATGAATGCCAACGTCTCGCAAGTGCCTCTACTGAATCAACCACCGAATAATCGAATAATCAAGCAGTATTAGCAGTAGCTGCCAGTATTCAGCTGAAATTCGGAGGAATGGCCAATGTTTTAAAGTGCCTTCAACACATCCACAGAAGCCTGTGGGTATACTGATGTGGAGAACCTTGGCCGCCTTCAAAGGTGCTTGAAGGGCGTCGCTTTGGAATCAGTTCGCAGCCTAATACTGTTCCCCGCATCAGTGCCGCAAGTGATGCAAACGTTGCAGATTCTATATTGGCGACTGGAGCAGATAATCCACGCCCTGCTTTCGAAGATTCGAGAAGTTCCTTCACCGAAAGCGGAACACCTGCATACGCTCATAGCCTTTGGCATGACAGTGCAGAACTTCTGCAACCATCCGGATCAAACTGGAGTGGGTAAAATTCAAACGGCAGTTTCAGGTGGTCCTCACCTACTCTACGGTCTTCCCGGATGATACATTGTATATGAAAAGTGGTTTTGAGCGTTAATATCTCAGTCATTTATCAAAAAATCTGCAAAATTTTGGCATCAATCGATCGGAAATATTTCCACGCATCAATTTCAATAGAAAACAATGTTGATTTTGGGCCACATACTTTTAAAAAATGCATATATGTTACGCCTTGTCTTAAAAAGTATATTAACTCCTTGAGGTCTAAGGGGTCATATATGACCCCAAAAGGAAGATGTGTAAATCACAGAATGAATAAAAGTGTCACTGTCTTCGGCAAATTTGGTCTACATCAATTTTTCTGTCTGGAAAACATAAAAACCTAAAACATTCTGAGGATGAAGAAGTTCAGGTAGAAAAAATAAATGCCATATTAATAGTATAATGCTTCATTTTAGAATATGATACATATGCAAACGTATTATTAAATGTTTGGTGATAAACGTTACAAATATTTGTATCTTTCTGGGATGTTCTAGATTATTCAAAATGCACTTGAGTTCAAAACTTAAGATCTACGTATTCAACCATACTTAGTGAATATTTTAGAACGTAAACATATATTACGAGATAAACTGGGATTCTTGAGTTAAGAACATTTGATCTACAGTTGTAACAGTTGTTTTTTGGGCTACATAAGGTGACTATATGCATTCAAACATATTCAATGAATCTTTTGCAAGGTCAACAGTCAATATTTTATAACTTTCTGATCCTCTAGGTCATCCAAACTGCCCTGTCGTTCAGAATTTATGATTAACAGGTGTAACAGTAGGCAATAAAAAGTAACAAAAAATATTTAAATATATTCTATTAGTATTCTTAAAGCTCAACAAACATTATAAAGCAATATGACATGTTATCCATTCAACTCGAAGAAAAAGATACAATGTCCCCCATCACCACGATATTGTTGTGTACAGTAATTCTTTTAGTCTTCATGCGCCATGCGTGCAAACGTTTTTTATATGAGTAGCCTATACTCAAATACGAGTAGGATTCAACGGTCGTGTAATTGTAAGCAGTTGCTTGTGTCTAATTACAGGCGATTGCAACAAAATGTTCGTTTGAGTCAGCATTTCTGATTCTCTCCTTCCTATTGCATTCGGGTCAATACAAGCCGAAATGGATCAGTAAAAATGGAACAGTAAACAATGGATCAGTAAAACATCAGTAATAGGGTAGGTGTCCCTTAAGGTGAAACTCCCTTGAATCCTTAGTATTCAACATGCATGTAGTAGTGCAAACCGTGCAATGGTTGCCAGTAATTTTAATTTTTCTTTGTGGATTACAGTACATCTATTCAATTATTCCCTACAATATTCACATTTTTAAAAAAGCATCAAGCCTCAAAATAAGAATCCTCTTTAATGGTTGGGGGAGTCTGGGGCATAATTAACAAGCTAAATATTAAGTCATCCATCTAGTTCAATACAAATATTGGTGAATTTTAAACGTTAATGTTCAGTTCTTATCATAAACTATCGAATGAGTCTTTGAGTAGATGGCTGAAACATAAAATGTATTAAAAACGGTTGAAATTATATATCTGAGATAATATATGGGATTTTTACAGTTTGAAAACCAATTCCAGGGACCTTTTCACGTCATACTGAACTCTGACAACCAACGACAGCTCATGTTATACAACATAATTCGATTGTCACATTGTTAAATAGTGTCTCCTTACAGAATCACAGCCGCGGTAACTCGGATTCCCGGAAACCAGATGCACTAAAAATGAATATTGCATATAGTTTACATAAATCGAATGAGATTCTGCATCCAACAGTGCTTGAAAATCGGTCAATAATAGGTCAATAATATAATAATAAGAGATATTTCCATAACGAAAATGGGGGATCAAGTCAACCCCTACCCCTGCACAGTGGGGAATCGCTGGTCATTAATCCAAAATACAAAATTCACGTTGAAGGCATTTCTATATTTTTTCGGTAATAATACACTATTGAAATTTTTAAATCCAAATTCTTGAAGTGATTGGACTGAATTTGAGTTCAGTACGATTTTTTAGAGTATGCCACCTCTGTGTTTTTTGCGATTTTTCGAATGAAATTATAAATATTACATAATTCGCTACACCTCTACCACTGACTTGAATTAAGTTGGTGTAAAAGAGAAAGTTCCTTGAAATGAAGTATAGAACAAATCTGCATGATTTTTTTTTAACAGTGCAAAAGTTTAGTAAAATTTGAATTTAAACGAAAAAAGTGTAATTTTTTTGTGAAAACCATTCAACAAAACTATAAAGCCCGGGTTCGGCCAGGTTGGGGTTAGTTGTATATATTAGATTAAAATGTTAGTTTTCAAATAAACATCGCCTTTTGTAGCGCAGACTTGCGCAAAGTATTGATATTTTTGAAAGAAAAGATTTTTGGCTATTTGCGCCTTTTTTGAATATTTGACAATATTTATCTCCTCTGGAGCACTTCAAGCATGTCATGTTCAATTGCTTCAAAAGTAATCATATCAACAATAACCTATTTTCAGTATGCACTACTCTCCTAGCTTGTCAACAAACTGTGGTATTACCACAGAGAACAGGCATTGATGTTCATATACCTTTTCTTGAAGAACGTGTGTAAAAGTAAATATGGACAGCTGGTATAAAAAGCAAGTGCAGTGAAAAAAAAACAAAACTTTTCAGGTTATGTGCTAGGCTTTTTATTGATATACAATACATGACAGTTATCGCACAACTGCAACGCCGCCTACCAGGAGCATAACGACATACATTTGAAATGTCGGTTTAAAGTTTTACACAAGTAGCAGACCGAAGATGAACGTCTGTTCTCTGTGGTATTACATCGAGAATTTTGTTTTTGTGTGAAGATTGAACAAAAATTCTTTGTCATACCCCTATTCATCTCTGTTCCGTATTACTAAGCAACTGAAAGAGCGTTCTGTTAGCATCAAATCTTTAATTTGTATCTGGCTGCTAAAGGCTATATTCTAAGCCAAACTGTATTAATGAAGTGCTTGTGGTACCCAAAATAACTGTGAATATGGATAGTGCAATTGAAAGTAAGTTGTTATGGTTATTTCCTCAGAATTGTCAGTCGTGGATTATCTGAAATGGAGACATTTTTATGCATGGCCAGCTTTTTTATGGAGTCGCCCCACTGTGCCCTGGCTCGTGCTTTCAAGGAAAAGGAAGGGAATGAAGGCTGTTAACCTTTTCTTTCCAAACATCAAACAAATCAACAAGCGATTGCAAAGCAAATCAAAACCAGTATCATTTGGGCCAGGTATAGGAACGTCATTAATAAAGTCGGAAGATTCACCGACAGATTCTTATCCCGACTTATTTTTCAATGAAATTCAGCATCCGTTGACTGTAAAGTAAAACCACTATTCCACGGGTTTTCGAATGTCCACGATAAGGGATCAACAGCACTTCTTATCACTTTTTTAGCCCGTTCACGCAAAAAAGCCGCTTTTCTTCTTTTAGTAAGACGCGGCATTTTTTACTTCGTTAATCAAAACTTTTATCAGTCCAGCTCACTTGCGCAAACAGTTGCTGACAACACTGCGCTCTGCTACGCTACGCACAGCTGAGTGTAAATTAGAAAAAAGCAATACGCGCAGTTTTGGGACCGGCTGCTGAATTTTTGCACCATTCTCGTTAATTAAACAAATTTTTCGTCCACTGTTTTCAAGAGCGCGATGATAATTAATCTTTCAGTGAGAGTAAATAGTGTACAGGTGGCTACGGGAAGTGGAAATACAATTTTTAGTGAGAAAATAATAGGCAGACCCTGGTTTTTAAAAGGCAAACAAAGACGACAAAAAATTACATTCTCTGTGGAAATGAGCACTAGTTGATCAATTTAGAGTGTTTTCAGTGAAATAAACAGTGTGACTTGATTAAAATTGTGTTCTGCTGTCCTATTAGCACTATGGCAATGATTTACTGCAGGTAATTTGGCATATTTTGTTGAGCAAACCCAAAGTGTGCATGAGTGGATGAGGAAGCCATCGCTCCTGCCATAAGGGGATTCCATCGTGTATGTCCTTAAGGGCTTATGCTGAATCATACTTGATGACAGTCATTACCTCAACATTTAGAATTGCTATAACTCGGAGTCGGTTTTAGATATTGAAAATTTAATCACATCAGTTTGTATACTTACTTGCTGTGAGCAGTCGGATAGAGTTCGATTCGATGTTTATTCTTTAACGATCGAGATTTATCAATTTGAAATGGCAAGGTGAGTTTGCGAGAGCGAGATAAAAGATAGGAAAAAATATATGGAGCAGCGATTCACCTTAACTTTGCCTAATATGCAGCGGTGGATTAGATTTTTAATTATATTTCCTAAGAAAATTGAGCAGGAACGATATTCAACTAATAAAACGTTGTCTTAGATTAGGTTGTCTTAGTCTTAGCTTATTTAAACGTTTGCTATTCTGTTTCTCGAGAAGCAAAATTACTCACATCCTCAGGACGAAAACTCTTCATAGACATAGATGTAGCGTTGGTCTATAAGCACCATATTGGATCTATTCGTGGATGCAACATCGTCTCATCATTTATTGTTATTGTAGGTTTATTGTTAGTAACAATCATCGTGAATTTTAATTGTATTACTACTTTAGACACTCCATTTTGAGTATATTCACTATAGTCAACGCATTGCTTCATAAGACAAATTAAAATAAATTACTTTAAAACGCCTTTAAGGTTTTTTCCACATGATCGATCGGCCATTCTATTTCAGAGCGTCGGAATTCCTTCTAAATAGAATTGTATTCCTTCCAGCACCAGAAGAGGTGAAGAAACTGAAGAACGATAATACTTCCCAAAGTTCATAAAAAATCGCATAAACTCAGTGAACTTCTCAGAAACTCAGGAAACTTATCAAAAGCTCAGAATACTTCTATGAAATTCAGAAAACTTCCCAGAAAATTTGCAATTCTTCCTGATATTTAGAAAAAATCCCAGAAAATCTGAGAACTTTCCAGAAAATTAGTGAACTTCCCAGAAAGTAAGGGCTCTTCCCAGAAGTTCAGCAATTCAGGGTATTTCCCAGAAATTCAGGAAATTTTCCATAAACTCAGGGAGCTTCACATGAGTTCTGAGAACTTACCAAAAGTTAAGGGTTCTTCCCAGAAGTTCATACAACTCTCCAGAAATTCAGGGAGCTTCCCAGAAGATTTTTAATTCTCAGAAGATCATAGAACTATTCCTGATATACAGGGAACTTTCCAGAATTTCAGGGAACTTTCCAAAAGTTCAGGAAACTTCTCAAGTTCCACAAGATCAGGGAACTTTCGAGAAATTCATGAAGTTTTTGAAAAGCTTGTGGATCTTTCTAGAGGTTCATAGAACTTCTCCGAAGTTTATGAAACTTTCCAGACGTTAAAGAAACCTCTCAGAAGATGTAGGAGAGGGAGGAGGAGGGACTTCCTTGAAATTCAGGGTTCCCAGAAATTCAGGAAACTTTGCAGAACTATCACGTCCACAAAGTTAAGGGAACTTTTCGAAAGATTCGGAGACTTTCCAGAAGCTCCACGAACATTTTAGACGTTCAGAGAACGTCCCAGAAATTAAGAGAACTTCTCAAAAGTTCAGGGAACTTCCCAAAAGCTCAAAAAACTTACCATATGCTCAGGGTATTTCCCGAAAATTCAGGAAATTTCTCAGAAGTCCTGCAATCTTTCAAGAATTTCAGAGAACTTCCTCAAAGATCGGGGAACTTCCCAGAATTTCAGAAAATGTCCCAGAAATGCAGGAAACTACTGAGTATTTTACGAGCATTTTCAAAAATTTTGGAAACATTCCAAGAATTTATCCATAATTTTAGGAGGATTCCTAGAATTTCAAGGATCTTCACAAGTGCTTGAGAAACTTTCCAATTGTTCCCTAAACAATTGGAAAGTTTCTCAAGCATTTGTTCCTAGGTGCTCAGGGTACCTAAGTTTCGAGAAGAACTTTAACTTCTCTCAACTTGACTCAACTTGACAACTTGACTCAACTAAAAATCAATTACTTTTTTACTGTTCAATTAATTTCGATGCATTTCTTGGAGGTTTTAAAAAGTTCTTGTAAGGTTTAACAACATCTCGTAAATGCTAATTATATCACAGAAATTACACAAACTTGTTAAAAGTGAATGTCTCGGAAATTATTAAAATAGGTATGTGTGATATTCTGGCTAAATTCAGTGGACTTCTCTTAAATTCCACCAATTCTCTTCTCATAAGAGAGAGAGAGAGAGAGAGAGAGAGAGAGAGAGAGAGAGAGAGAGAGAGAGCATACTTTATGATTGTCTTGAAACTTCCAATAAGATTAATTGGCTTCTGAGAGCTGAATCAGCTTCTGTAAAGTTCATTATATGTCCACCTAATCATCATAGATATACCGAAGTTCACAGTAATTCAGAAAATATTTTTTTAAGAGAACGTTCAGTTTTTTTTAAGCTTAAATTAGTTCTGAGCAATTCATGCATTTGCCGAGAAGTGCATAGATTTGTCTAAATGCTGTTGAATATACAATTAAATAATATAATATTTAAAAATGATTTCTGAAAAAATTAAAAAATTTAAGAACGAAGAATAAGTATCGAATCTATCTTCAAGATATCATCGGTTTCTACCAAAAACTTATCAAAACTGCTATAGAGCATTTCCAGCCAGAAACGCTAAAAAATATATTGATATTGCCTCGACAGTTTCCGGTTGTAATGAAATTTTGTGCAGATGTAAGTTCAAACCCAAAATAACATTTTTAATAAAAAAAATCCCAAAATTTCCAAGACTGATTTTCTATAAGGGCTTATGTAAATTATGAATTTTTTTTTTCAAAAAAACATAACATTTTAAACGATTATTCTGATCCAAATGTTGTTCGAGAAAAAGTTGTAGGTCATTAAATGTTCTTTAAGAAAAAAATACACTGAAACTAAAATAATGTAAATTCATGCTAAAAAAGCTTAAAACATTGATTTTCTCAAAGGATTTCCCCTTAGAATTTTATATTTTTTTTTTTTTTAAGACTTGAAGTTATATCCTAGAATTTGGTAAAGAGGTTAAGACGGTCACTTCCTCAATTTTAAATTTTTATGGATTTTTCGAATTTTGTGATATTGCGTATTTTCTAATATTACTTTACCAAAAATAGACTATACGTCATAATTTTTGATAAAAAAGCATATTAAAAACTTTTTTCGTAATCCAGCCGTTCTGAAGTTGTTGCGAATTTTATTGAAAGGAACTTTTGTTGTACCAATATTTTCAACCATTTTCAAATGTTAGTTGCGGTCCAAAAAAGTGTCCATATATTATAGATTATTGAATATGAAACAAAAAATTATGTTTCTATCAGGATGATCAATTAATTGCGACGGAATTGAGTCATTACTAGACAATTTATATTTGATTACTTTCACGTAATTTTTGATTTCCTTAACTAAATATTGGATTCGGAAAAAATGCAACATTTTGTTTTGGGTGTAACTTTTTATCGCGTGGGTAAAAATTGATGAAATTTTGGGTAATACTAGTTACGAGTGTTATGTTTATGTGTGCAAAATCGCGATCTGTCAAGTAATTTTCAATATGCATTCGAAACAAGAAGAGCTACGCCAGCAAATCTTGGGCGCGGTGATCGATAATCCTGGTCAGTCGCACATATGGATCGGTAAAAGGCTTGGAATCGTCCATTCCACCGTGTCCCGCGTTGTGAAGATGTTCCAGGAGACAAAGACCATCGAGCGGCGCGCTGGAAGCGGCCGAAAACCGAAAACGGAATACTCAGAGAAGGCGCGGAAGATAAGGCAGTACTTTAAGAATAACCCCAACCTTTCCACCCGAGACGTGGCCAAAAAGGTCAATTCGTCGAAGTGGTTCGTCCATTAGACCATGAAACAGGGTGAGCTACGTGTTTTAAGGTCAGGATGGCGCCAAAGCGGACTGACAAGCAAAACACGGTGGCCAAATTGCGTGCGCGGAATCTGTACCGTGAGTGGCTGGTCAAGCCAGGCTGTCTCGTCATGAACGACGAGGCATATACCAAGGCGGACACCAAACAAATCCCCGGCCTCGAGTTTTTCGTCGGTACGTCCCGCATGGAGGTTCCGGAAAAGTTCCGGATGAGAAAGATGGACAAATTCGCGAAGAAGTACCTGCGTCTGCGAGTGCGGACGGTGCAGCAAGCCGTTCCTTACAACCGGCACCATAAACGGGCAGATTTATGGAGAGGAATGCTTGCAGAAACGCTTGTTGCCCTACGCTCTCACCATGGTCCTACGCTGTTCTGGCCGGATCTCGCTACATGCAATTACGCCAAGCCTGTAATGGATTGGTACGAAGCGAAGGGCGTTAATGTGGTCCCGAAGGAGGCGAACCCGCCAAATACCCCAGAAGTACGTCCGATCGAAAAGTTTTGGGCGATAATGAAGAAGAAGTTGAAGAAAAGCAGAAAAACATTCAAAACCGATGGAGCTTTGAAGAAAAACTGGAAGAAATAGTGTAAGGAATATGGACAAAGGCTCGCCCAAGATCTCATGAGCAGTGTTAAGAGAAATGTACGATTGGGGGAGGAAATTCAATTAATTAATTATGCCAAAACATAGCAAATACATGGTTTATTAATCCCTGAAAATTTGAGAAGTATCCGATTCAAAATGAATTTTTGGTGATCATTTTTGTGTGTCTCATTTTTTCCAAGTCCAGTCTTTATATGAGATTATGAAGTTTGTGCAAAAAAATCTTCATGGATTTCTTCAACAAATCAGGATGTTCACAAGGAATTACTTCAGAAGTAAACTTGTCCACTAAGATTAAGATTAACAAAACTTTAAAAGTTCATGGATGCCTCTAAACATTTAAGCAGAAGAAAGTTTTGAAGAACTACCGATGAAATGCTAGAATTAATTCCTGAAAGAATGCCTGCAAACTCCAGAAGAAAACCTATAGAAATGCCAGAAGGAATATCTTAAGGTACTTTTCATAGAACCTATGGGAAGTTCTATTAAATTTTCTCAAGAAAATTATCTTAAAATTTTTAAGAAGATATCATATGGGATGACACACATAAACTGACTGTCAACACACTTTAAGTAGTAATTGTTAAACAGCTGGATCCCAAAATGGACTCATTCTTCAAATTTGCGGTTTTTGAGTGGACAAGCTATCGACTGTCATCTTTACATATAGATATCCGTATGAAAAAAAAAAATGAAAAAAAAAAATCTGTGTCAATCTAGATAAATCTGTGCATAAGGCAACCCTGCTAGCAACAGCCAGTTGAGCCATCAGATACCTGGAAAACGGTTGCTCTTCAGTGGACCTCCCTTACTTGCATATGAAGTCTGTGTTGTGAAAATACTGGGCTATAGTAAATTTACGATGCAAAACGAAATTATTAGGCATCACTGTATATTTGCGTTATGCACAATTGTTCAATGTTTTGAATCAATTGAATTCCATTCGACGCGTTGTGAATGCCTCGATCGGTTGGTGCAAACATTTTGGAAATCGATCGTGAAATCACTGAGTTATAAGCGTTCAAAATAGAAATATATTTCGTGACGCTTCAACTTTTCACACTTGCAACGTGTACCCCAGTATTGAAAACACAGCCGGTGTCCTTCGTCAAAAAAAATCTCATACAATGACCATGTGCAACTGATATTAAATGACATCATCATTAAAATGCCAACGAAGGACAATTACGACACTAATTTCACCTTCTTCTATTGGAAATTCCCAATAACAAGAAAACAAGGAATCACTTTGTTGTAACAATTTTGCTCTATTTGTTTTCATCTATTGAACCAAACTTGCATTACATGTTTCATCTCACCCCCCGCTAGTGGAAACACTGTTTGTACCTTATTTCACTCCACAACACAAACACTCTAAAACACAAATAACAACGAACACCCGCACTTCATATCTTAATCAACCGTCAGCTGACGGAAGCTTCCAACCGCACCGCTCTCCAGTTCCATATCTGAATTTTCCTGCCAATACTTGGAATCCTTTGAGACTTCGATGTTCAATTCGTCGACCAACAGCATACGAGGACGCATCTTCTGGCAGCGCTTCTTGAATGCATCGATCATTTCCGCCTTCGGGATATTGCCGCCAAATTCCTTCGGCAGAAGGTTCCTGTCCAGCTTGGTGTAGCATTCGTCCCAATTTTTATGACACTTTAATTAAAAAAAAAACAAAAGTAAATCAATTAAACTGTTTGCAATTTCGCAGCCGAGCTATACTTACAAAGACGCGTTCGCGGAGTTTCTCGCTCAGCAGAGCCAGCGCAAAGTTTGCAATTTGAAGTGTTGCTCCGGGAGTGTTCACAAAGTGTAACTCCTGAATTCTCAGTGGGAAACCTTTGTTCATGAACGCGGCCAGAACTCGAATCTCGTTCAACGTCACCAGACTCAGCTGAGCCATTGTCATTCCGGAGAGATCGTACACCAGCACCAGACCGGCGCATTGCACTTCATTGGTATCGAAGAATGATTCGTTGACCATCATATGGATACGGGCCACGTCCGAAGCGGTGAACTTGCTCGGGTCCAGTTGGCCCGTTTCGTTGAAGATCAGAGCGCGTCCTCGGCTATCTCGCTCCGGCAGTGGGAAAAGATAACCCGTATCAACCAGAGCGGCCAGTTGCGGATCTTCGATGTCTAATTTGGTAAACCACTGGGGGTACATCACGCGAGCCACCAGGTATCGTTCCAAAGTTTCAGTAGCACTGTTGATCGAATACTTCTTGCCGCGAAGGAATCGCAGTAAAAACGGTGCATCCGTACGGCACTTTTGGATGTGCGGGTGCTTGGCAATCCAGTCGCGAAGTTGCTCCAAGCCCTGTGTCCGCAGCGCGTCATCTTCGCGTAACTGCTCCGCCGCAATGTTCCGATAGAAGTCGTTCAGCTCGGCGACACGATCATCGTACTTCTCCGGGACCTTTTCGACACTGGGAACCGAGAACAGGTAACTATCATCGGCGCACATTTTTATTTGATTAGTAGACTAACGGTCTTATCACTGGTGACTGTTTGGTTGGGGGGCTGACGGCCAACTGACTGCAGCTCGAGCCTCGGAATTAGTATTTATTATTAAGGCACCTCGGGGGAGCATTTCTTTTGGTGAGGTGTGTTTCAATTATGATGGTTTTCGGTTGATGGCATCTTTGAATCACGCGCGCGTGTCGGCGACGATGGACACACACATTTGTGACCGAGGTTAGTTACATCTACCTTGTAACAATATAACTGCTTTCGACTAGCGTGACATTGCTGCAGCGCCACGACGGGTCGTGCGAGAAGACGGTGCGAGGGGAAGTGCAGCAAATTAATGGACAAAAAAAGTGCGCAATGATAAACTAGTTAGTGATTTATTACAAGACGTTTTATTCAGCCCTGGGAACGAACGTCTGCATTTAGAACTAGAACGTAATGGATAATGTTGGGGAACTTTGTAGTTGGTTAACTGTTTGACGCAAGACATTTAAGGGACAGTTTTTGCATTACTCGTTGAAATGTGCTGATGGTGGCCTAGATGAAGATGGCGGTAACGAAGCACACCATGATAGAGATCTCAGGTTCGTTTTTCGGTACGTTTGGAGTAAGCTTTCTTCCCTGATATCCATACACCCATTTCATTTGCTGTTTGATAGAAGTTTTCAAACTCGATGTGACGCTAGATTGCTTCACATTAATGTTGAGTGATCTAAAAAACGTTGCACAGTGGGTAAAAAGTTCCCGAAACGCGAAAGAATTCTATATCTCATGGTTCCCCTAATATTTCCTTGTTGTTCAGAAATTTCTTCGCTCGGCGTGACTCAAGATCAACAAAATGATGCTAGTCCTATGTAAAATTGCCAGGAGAATCTATTGAAGTAGGTTTCATTCAGTGCACGGCTCTGTGAATAAAGATATGACTGATTTTACCCTGATTCCCCTAATATTGCTGTGTTGTTCAGAAATTTCTTTACTCGATGTGATTAAAGAACAACAAAATTTGGCTAGTCCCATGTGAAATTTTCTGGAAAATCGACTAGAGTTAGTTTTATTCACCGCACAGCTCTGTGAATGAAGATATGGCTGATTTTACCCTGATTCCCCTAATCTATATAAATAAAAATGAGTTGGGGTTTCCTTTGTCACGATTTAACTCGCGAGTGGAAGAACCGATCGGCGTGAAATTTTGTATCCAGAAATTTTTGGGCCGGAGAAGATTCTTATGATGTTTTGAGACCCCTCCCTTCACTGGAAAGGGGGGCTCCCATACAAATGAAACACAAATTTCTACACAACTCGAGAACTAATCAAGCAAAAGAACCCAAATTTAGCATGTGTGAGTTTTTGAAGGCAAAAAAGGTTTTTATGGTAGCTTGAGAACCCTCCCCGTCATAAAAGGGGCGGCTCCGATACAAATAAAACACAGTATTCTGCATAACTCGGGAACTAATCAAGCAAACGGAACGAAATTTAGCATGTGGTGGTTTTTGAAGACAAAAAATGTTTCTATGTTGATTTGAAACCCCTCCCCTCTCTGAAAGGGGGGGAACCTATTCAAATGAAACGCAAATCCTTGCATAACTCGAGAACTAATAAGAGAAATGGAACCAAATTTCGCATGTGGAAGTTTTTGCAGGAGGGAAATGTTTCTATGGTGATTTGAGACTCTTCCGTCATATGAGGAGGAAAGGGGGGGGGGGGGGTGCTCTCAAACAAATGGAACCCAAATTTCTGCATAACTCGAGAAATAATCAAGCAAATGGAACCAAATTTGGAATGGACGAGTTTTTTAAGGCATGAAATGTTTTTATGGTGGTTCAAAGCCTCTCCTCCCTCTAAAAAGAGGGATAATGATACAAATGAAACACAAATTTCAACCAAACATGAGAACTATACCTACTGCTTTGCAAATTTGTATTCAGTGGTTTTTGGGTCCGGGAAAGCATCTTATGATAGTTCGAGAGCCCTCCCGCCTCTAGAAAGGGTGGGATCCCATGCAAATGAAAAACAAATTCCTGCATAACTCAAGAACTAATAAAGCAAATGGAACCTAAATTGGTATGGGTGAGTTTTTGAAGGCAAGAAATGTTTTTATGGTAATTTGAGACCTCTCCTCGCCCTGAAAAGGGGGGCTACCATACATACGAAACACAAATTTTAACCAAACATGAGAACTATCCCTACCGCTATGCAAATTTTTATGCAGGGGTTTTTGGGTCCGGGAAAGGATCTTATTATAGTTCGACACCCCTCCCGCCTTTAGAAAGGGGGGCCCCCATGCAAATGAAAAACTATTTTCTGCATAACTCAAGAACTAATCAAACAAATGGAACCAAATATGGCATGTGGAGGTTTTGTAGGCAAGAAATGTTTCTACGGTGGTTTGAGACCCCCCTCATCTTTGGAAGAAGGGGCTCTCATACAAATGAACCACAAATTTGAGCCAAACATGAGAATTATCCCAACAGGTATGACTATTTTTATGCAAGGATTTTTGGAGTCGAGAAAGGTTCTTATGATGGTTTGACACCCCTCCCGCATCTGGAAGGGGTGCTCCCACACCAATGAAACACGAATTCCTGCATAACTCGAGAACTAATCAAACAAGTGGAACCAAATTTTGGATGTGGGGGTTTTCGGAACCAAGAAATGTTTCTATGGAGGTTTGAGATTCCTCCCCTCTCTGAAAGCGGTGGGCTCTCATGAAAATTAGACACAAATGTCAACCAAACATGAGAATCATACCTACTATTATGAAAACTTATATGTAGGGGTTGTTGAGGCCAGAGAAGGTTCTTATGATGGTTCGAAGCTCCTTCCCCGCCTGGAAGGGGAGGACTCCCATACAAATGAAACACAAATTTCTGAAAAGCTCGAGTTCTTGGAATTGGAGTTCTTCAAATGGAACCAACTTTGACGTGTGGGAGTTTTTGGGCAGGATTTTTTCTTAGGTGGATCAAGACGCCGTCCCTCTGGAGAGGGTGAAGGAGGGCTCTAAAACCAATGAAATAGACATTTGAACCAAACATGAGTACTATCCATGCAACTAAAAAACAAAATGTGTATTTCTCGGGTAAGAAGTATATTCTGATAGAAGTTTGAACCCCTTTTTAGTCAAGAATTGAAAGAGAAAATTACGCACAAACCGATAGGATACGACTTCGTTTGTCTTTGAAATGCTTCTACGCAGAAAGCAAAACCGGTAGAAATTACCGGTCCAAGGGTTAAATTAATAACACAAACCTTTTTTTTGCATAAATAATACACATAAACAAACAAAAACCATAAACGCGCCAATTCTATTAATTTTTCATTCATTTAGTCGCATGCGTTGCAAGGCTCGCACCGGGTTCAGCTAGTATTTAAATATTTTTCACAATTTTCCCAATATTTTCATATTTTTCGCAATTTTCTTTGATCGGTGTGACTCAATATCCAGTATAAACCAAACTATTGTCAACAACAGTTCGAAATACATCAGTTGAAAAAGTCAACGCGACGCAGTGAAGATTTCAATTTCTCCCTCCGATCGAAGCCACAGAAACAGCCTTTTTCAAGGCTAGAGTTGAAGAATTTCTCCACCGTAAAACCAAACCAGTGACCTACCCCAAATCAATCCATCCGCCGTTGCCAGGCGTGAGAGCTACCGAAGAGGATTCCCGTGCGCGGACGTCTTTTTGCCAAAATCTGTATCCACATTAATTTGTGGCACATTTGAAATATTGCACGTAGGAATGAAAAATTTCACTGTGGTATAGCTGAGAGTCTATGATGAAAAAGACTATGATTGATGTTTACGTTCAGGGATGCCAGATTCACAGGCATGTCTGTAAATTTGCAGACTTTTCATTTTTGTAGAAGACTTTTTTAACGCTGCAGACATTTAGCAGACATTTTATTTGTGTTGCAGACTTTTACAGGCATTTGAAATATGTTTTAAATTTCAAATAAAGGTATTCTCTGAAGTTCGGATTTAAAACGTATGAAGATCTGAACAGTATAGTAGATACAGTAAGAAGTTTTGTTGAAATTTTTTAAAGTAGAAATCCTTCAAAAAACGAAAGCGGTGGGCCACTTGGAGACCCAATGGGCCCGCAGATAAGAATCGTATAGGCTTTTTCCGAGGATAACATGGTTGTGTTCAAACCCAAGCGTGTTCAATATCATGCGAAAAATTACTGTCAAAGCGTTGGTATTATCATAGACTAACTCTAAGACCAGTAGGTCCCATACAAAAACGATTTTTTTCTTGGCTCAGTCAGTACTAGAACATCGGTCCCAAGCTCGGTCCCAAGCTTAATAATGTGCCCCCAATAATGAACTCACATGAACATACTCTCAAATTTTCTGTCAAAATAACACAGCAAATCAAAACAAAGGCGCAAATATGTATAACAAGGTGCTGGCTTCAAGGTGTAATTCGGACTAAGGGGTTCTACAACAGTGAACCAATTTCAAATCGCTAGTTGCATATTGATTGTTGGTATTATTGCTTCATTACCATAAAGTCACAACGAAAATCAAGGTTTACAACAATATAATCATATTTGAGAAACATACCGTAAAAAGAGGTTGTTGAGTATTTTAACTCAGAAGTTATCAACTATATCTATCAACTAAACCATAAATACAACCCGCATAAAGATAAACAATTTGCTGTATAGTCATAACTACATTTTGAACGGAAGATATATAACCACATTATATGTTATTGTTTTCAAATAGTTTAATATCGTTTTCACCATCTAACCTCTAAATCAACGAATATTGAATCCTAGAGAGTTTATTCCACACAACAAATATTGTTAATGTATGCAATATTGTCATTGAAAGGTTTTTTATTGTCTGCACTCGGTCTGGATTACATACCAAATTTTTGGCATGGAGTACAGCCAAAATTATGTTCGTGAAAATTGCCTTTTTTTATGGAAGCCGAACTTAACCGCCTATTCAACGTATTGTAATTTGGCCTTTTACCATCAAATTGTTAAAACTATACAGGATATTGTTAGTTTATAGTTGTCATGGGTTCCATTCCTTCTTGTCTACCACGCACTGTGGTAGTTAGGCAAGTCTGCTTGATCGGATGCCGCCTTTCAAACATGCCTTACGCTCGATTTCAACTACTTCTATTCACTTTCACAACCTGCCTACTTACTAGAATTTCAGGAGAGAACTTCCCCAAGAATTAGTAGAGGACTTGCCAGAGCTTCAGGAAGAAGTGTAGGGAAGAGGACTTCTTTGAAGTTTGAAACTTTTCAGAGGTTTTGGAGTTCTTCCCAGAAATTCAAGATTGAACTTCCCAGAAGCTCAGAAAAAAATTTCCCCAAATTTAATACGGGAACTTACCAGGAGGGGCACTACCTATAGTTTCTAAAAAAATCAGTAAATTCCTCAGGACGATGCGTCATAGCAGTTGAAGAGAGAACTTCTCTAAAGTTCAGGAAATAACTTCCCAGAAACTTCTCAAAACGTTAGTTGGAACTTCGCAGAAGCGGCAGGCAGCTTTTTCAAAGCTCAGAGGACTTCTTTCTAATTTGAGCACGAATTTCCCGATAGTTCCGGAACAAACTTCCCCAAAGTTCTGGAGAAAACTTCCTAAAAGTTAAGAAGAGGACTTCTTAGCAGACCACGAAGAAACTTCAAGAACAAATTTAAGAGATTTTTCCTAAAAATGTTGGAGACGGTTTTCCCAAAGTTTCAATCAAATAAAAACTTCCCCAAATTTCAGGAAGAAACTTACCAGAGAGGGCAGAAGAAAGAAGAACTCTTCAGAAGTTCACAAGAGGACTTCTCAGATGTTCAGAAGAGACCAATCGAACATTCCAGCATTTCAGAATGAGAACTTCTCGAAGTTCAGGAAATCCCAGAACTTCAGGTAGATACTTTTGATAAAATCAGGAAGACACTTTACTAAACTTCTCCGAAGTTTTGGAGAATACTCCCCTGACGTTCAGAAGCGAACATCTAGGAAGTTCGGAAAATAACTTTTCAGAAGGTCAGGAAGCAACTTCTAACAAATTTAAGAAGATTTTCCACAAAATTCTGGAGAGTACTTTCCCAAAGTTTTGCAAACATTTTCCACGTTGTTCAGGATGGAACTTTTCAGAAGTTTAGAAAGTAGCTATGTTCAGGAACAAAAGAACCAAATGTTTCTGGAATGTAAGGTTGGGTTCCTAAATGCGAATTTCGAAGAAAATAAGGAGTGACTGCCAAGAAGTTCATGAGTAATTTTCCCTGAAGTTCAGGAGAAAACTTCCCAGAATAAAGCAAAAAGCCTAGCAGAAGATCAGGAGAGAGCCTCCCTGAAATTCAAGAGATAATCACTGACTAACCGAAGAAGCAGTCTATACCAAAATCATTCATATGACCATAATGATATTCATCACTGATGACACCATATTCAAACACACACTCATGCAGGAATTACAATTCCTTACTTTACATCTCACCTCGTATGGAACATTTGATCATCAAGAAAATTTCCCTGAAGTCTAGCTGAGAAGTATAAAAAAATCAAGAAGTGTATCAATCTATCCACGACGTTTTCGAAAATCATTCCAAAGTTTAGAGAATCTATTATACACATAAAAATGAATTTCTGTCTGTCTGTCTGTCTGAACCTTATAGACTCGAAAACTACTGCACCGATCAGCGTGAAATCTTTTATGGAGGGGTTTTTGGGGCCAGGCCGGGCTCCCATACAAATGAAACACAAATGAATAAATCGAAAATGACAGCCCCTCGGCTTAATCTACAACAAAAAACCCTTTTTAGTGTCATTGTAGTGTTGTTTGTAATAATGAAATAAAAATAAAAATTTTGAATTCAACATTATAATTTATGCAACGGAAAATTTACTCCGTTATTCATTGTAATTCAATGATTATAGTTTAATAAAAAAAAATCTGTTCAATTTATCAAATTAAAACTAAATTTTGATTTTAAAATACAAAACTAGAGAAAACGTCAAGGGGGAAAAAAATATAGAAAATTGTGTCATCTATGCGAATGCTTCAAGCTTCAGTGTCACTTTAAAAATATGGAACAATAGTGTAAGGTTGCATGCAATCCAAAAAATAGATACAGAAATGTTTACATAATCACACATATACTCGCTCTCTTAAAACGTCTTTTTATTGAGAGAAGCCTAATTAAAAAAAAAAAAATTACAGACTTCTATAGACATTCCCAGACATTACAAATTTTTATCACAGATATTTGAAAAAAAAAATCTGGCATCCCTGTTTACATTTCATGTTTAGTATTCAAGATGGTGACGAAGGAAAAAAGAAAAACAAGTGTGCGAGCGAGTTTTGTACGGGCGTACGGTAAATTCTGACTTGTCAATACGGGACCTTGCCAAAACATTGGATTGCTCAAATCATTTTCGGAACGTTTGACGGTGGAGAGGAAACCGAAAAGTGACGAAAACATTGGACGCGCTGATCCTGTCATGGACCGAAAGATGAAAAGTATATTAACGAAAAACCCAAATCTCTCCATTCGAACGGTGGCTCGTAAAATTGGGATGTTGCCTGGTTTTGTCCAAAAATCAAAACAACGTTTGGGATTTAAGTTATAAAAAGTAAAACCAGTTCCTAATCGCAACGACAAACAGAACTTGGCAGCAAAATCATGGGCTTGACGTTTGTGCTGTGAATATTTGATGAAGTTTTCATGCGTTGTTATGGACGATGAAACATATGTCCTGGAGGATTTCAAGCAGCTTCCAAGGCTGGCTTTTTACTCTGCTATGGCCAGAAATGCTACAGCTGACAGAACGAAGAAGGCATCGAAATTTCCTAAAAAATACCCTGTGTGGCAAACAATTCGCACGTGTGGCAAAAAGAGTAAATCTTTCGTCACTACAGGCACAATCAACAAGGAAATCTAACAGACAGAGTGTCTGCAAAAGAGATTGCAACCTTTCATCAAAAGTCACAAAGTAAAACCTTTGTTCTGGCCCGATTTGGCATCATGCATCATGCTAAAACTGTGATGGAGTGGTACCAAGCAAATCAAGTGAACATTGTACCAAAAACCTCAAACCCGCCAAATTGCCCAGAGCTACGACCAATCGAGAGATATTGGGCTCTGATGAAGCGGAAGCTTTCTGGAAAGAAGCAATGAATCAAAGACACTTCCAGCAAATTTGGACGAAGACGACTTCTACGATTTCTGAAGAGTCTGTACAAACCCTAATAGACGGAGTTAAGCGCAAAGTTCGAAAATTTTATGCAAATACCGAATAACTATGTTTTGTCTTCACGAATTGTTAAAACACATCCCATGAATGTGAAATAAGCAATTACGATGGACATATAATGCGAAATTTATGTTTTATTCATGTTTTGAGGTGTCCGGATTATTGCGGATACAGACCTTAGTTCTTGGTAAAATTTTCTGGAAAATCGATTGAAATTGATTTCTTTAACCGCACGGCTCTGTGAACGTAGATAAGGCTAATTTTACCCTGATTCCTCTAATAGTTTTGTGTTTATCATAAATTCCTTTGGTCGGAGTTACTCAAGATCAACAAATTAAGGCTAGACCTTTGTAAAATTTGCTGGAGAATCGATTGAAGTTAGTTTCATTTACCGCACAGCTCTGTGAACGAAGATATGGCTTATTTAACCCTGATTCCCCTAATATTATTATGTTATTTAGAAATTGCTTTGCTCTGTGTGTCTCAAGATCAACAAAACTATGCTAGTCCTATGTAAAATTTTCTTGACGTCTATTTGAATGCAGATATGGCCAATTTTACCCTGATTCCCCCAATATTTTTGAAATAAAGAAAAAAAAAACATTATTAGTAAACATGGCAAAAACGTCATCTAATGAATTCGTGAAAATGCTGTCTCCTGCCTACTTTATACTGTCAGGTGCTCACAGCTGACGGCACGAATGAATGCAATGAACTTCTTCTCCAATCGGTTCTCCATGAAATTCACATGGGACTAGCCATATTTTGTTGCCCTTTAATCACATCGAGCAAATACATTTCTGAATTACACGAAAATATTATGGAAATAAGGGTAAAATCAGCCATATTTTCATTCACAGAGCGGTGCGGTTAGTGAAACCAACTTTACATAGGACTAGCCTTAATTTGTTGTTCTTAGGTCACACCGAACAAAGCTATCTCTGAATAACACAAAAATATTAGGGGAATCGGGGTAAAATCGACCGTATCTTCGTTCACAAAGCTGTGCGGTAAAGGAAACTAATTCCAATCGATTCTCCAGCAAATTTTACAAAGGTTTAGCCTTAATTTGTTGATCTTGAGTAAATCCGACCAAATAAATTTATGATAAACACAAAACTATTAGAGGAATCAGAGTAAAATCAGCCATGTATTCGTTCACAGAGCCGTGCGGTAAACGAAACCTACTTCAATCGATTTTCCTGGAAATTTTACATAGGACTGGCATTATTTTGTTGATCATTGATTCAGTCACACCGAGCAAAGAAATTTCTGAACAACAAGGAAATATTTGGGGAAGCAGGGTAAAATGAGCTCATTTGCTCTCCAAGCAGTTCCGTGCGGCCAATGAGACCACGTACATTCAATTTTTTTGAAAATTTTCCTTCAAGTTCAGGTAACATTTACAGAAATCGTTCCACAATTCTTTCGCGTTTCGTACACTTATTTTCCCACTGTGCGTTGGGGTTTTTCAAGTTGTAATTTAATTAGTGTCGTCCATGTCGTTCTGTAAAGCAAGCAAAAAACGCACATTAAGCACGGGCTTCTCAGTTTTAAATATGACTACCTACGCACTCTAAGAACCCAGTCGTCATCAGGTCCCCACCGGCGAAAGCAAACTGTGCGATCCGACCAACTCCCGGCAGATAGCAACAATGTCCGCCCCGTGCCTGGACAAATCCCCCGAAAAGTACGATGATTATCTGGCTGCAATGGACGAGCAGACGCAGAAGCACGCCAGGGAATACCTCCGCGAGGAGCCAGAACTTCGTCAGCAGATGCTGGACCAGCTTAGGGACTGGATTGCTAAGCATCCTCACATCAGGCAGATCCGCACCGATGCCATCTTCCTGTTGAAGTTCCTGCGAGCGAAAAAGTACAACTTTATCAACGCTTCAAAGCTGCTGGAACGTAATCTGGCAACGAAAGTGCTGCACCCGGAATGGTTCGGAAGGTTGGACATTGAGGATCCGGAACTTGCCGCCTTGGTGGATTCCGGCTATCTATTTCCCATGCCGGAACGGGACGACAAAGGCAGAACGCTTCTATTCAGCGTAGCGTCGGGAATTGATCCGACCAGATTCACCGGGCGGCAGGCAACCCGATTGCACATGCTGGCGGCGGAACTTTGTGCCGAAACGAACGAGTTCCAATGTGGTGGATTTATTTTGGTGTACGATTTTTCAAACATCACACTGGCGCATTTGAATGTTGTGTCGTTCAATGACATTCGGTTGCTATCAAAGGTGGCGAACAACTCGCTTGCTTTGCGTGCCCAGGAGATCCATTTTGTAAACACTCCGAATGCGGCCTTGACGATTGCAAACTTCGCTCTGCAGTTGGCAAATGAAAAACTGAGGAGCAGAATTTTTGTGAGTAATCCTTTGTTTTGGGATTTGAGTTATGGTTTGATTGACTTATTTCTCTATTCAAATACAGTGTCATCGAAATTGGGAAGAGCTGCATAAAAAAGTGGACAAAAATCTTCTGCCGAAGGAGTACGGTGGAACTTTGCCTCAATCGGAATTGATCGAGTCCTTCAAAAGTCGCTGCAAGGAAATGCGTCCCCTTTTGCTAGCGTACGATGACATGGATATGGAAATTGCCAAAGATTCTGAATACGGTGCTGAGTTGGATGCCGAGTTGGAACCGGGAATGGTTGGAACATTCCGAAAACTGCAAGTGGATTGAAAGTTTTTTGATTTGAGAAGTGGTTGAGTGTCAATTTTAGTTATATTGAATAAATGGTACAGTTACGAGACCTTTCACTGTAGTTCACTGTGGGAAGCCATAGTTTCAACTGCTCAAACGTAATATTGTAAAATGCTCAAAAATAGGAATTCATTATGTTTTTGAGATGATAAAATGTTTGTGAGATGTTAATGTCACAGTGAATCTGGCGATTAATAATGTTGTTCAAAAATACAAAAACCTTCTACGGATTTATATGTTCAGATATATTTGCAACGAAACCACTAAGCTCAAACATTTTAGACCAAGTTATATGCAATATGGCCGATGCGTGCGTAATCACACTATTTAAAGCGGACTAAATGATCATTGCATTATATTGTCAGAGATCAAAATGCAATTTGGAACTGATAAACCGAGTAACTGATAGAAACCGAATTCAAATGATACATCCCCAAGTAACACCACTTGTCATATTAATGTCATATTTTTAGCCGTCACTGTATTTTATCCATAATCTATTCTGAATAATTTCACTATTGCATGAGGAACCTATCAAGCTATCAACATATTTACAAATAACTAGCATACACGCTATTTGCAAACAACCCACAATTAAGTACGAATGACCCAAATCAGTCAAAAGTATGGCAACTCAAAAGTGAGTAAAGATAGCTAGTAGTGGTAAGAGTATGGTAACAGTCACCGATGTTTTCAAGAAGTAAAATTTGAAGTAACCACATTTGAAAAACATACTCAAAACTTTTTCAAGATTAGATATGTTTGGTATTTTATCCTCACGACATTTTTACAACAAAGTTCTTATATTCTTGTTAAAGAAGATGTTTTTGGTGTTACTTGGGTCGGAAACTTCGGTTCCATTCAAGATGTAAACACTAGAATATTGTTTCAAATTACAAAGCAATATTGCAAAATTGTTAATATAACAAAATATGTAAACCTTAGAGGAACACTATGCCCGTGGATGAGCCTTTATTTATGGATGCTCATAAAAATGAAAAATAAATATCTTAAAAAATCTCGCCAAAACACCAACAATCATAACTAGCCGAATTATTTGAACATGTGTCAAAAAATTGGGTTTGACGAAAAACCAAGCAAAAAAAACGTATTTTGCAAGCTTGTTGGGAAACGTCCATTAATTACGTCACGCAAAAATTGACTGTTTATAACCCCATCCCCACCCCCTTTGCCACGTTTTTTGTATGAACCTTCAAATTGTTTTGTATGGATCGTCACGTTTTCCAAAACCCCCCCTCCCCCCTTACTGCGTGACATAATGAATGGACGTTCCCTTGAGTAAAACCTCACATTCTTAATTGTGGAAAAATATCAATGCCATTTTAGACACATCACAGAAAAATTAAAAATTAATGGCACCCATACAGCTGACAGTAAAACAACATGTGATGCTTTGAACAAACACTTTTCATCTGTTGGTACAAAGTTGGCAGAAAACACCACTCCGACTAGCAAAAATCCACTACGACATGCACAATCGATTTCAAGCTCAATTTTTTTTGCAACCATTATGTGTTAATGAAGTTGTGCCGTTGATCAATAATTTAGAAACAAAAAAGAGTCCTGGTCTTGATCTTATACCAGCACATATCAAAAATCAAAAATAATGTTGTTACTTTCTCTAGGATTTTATCTGATTGTTTCAATTCAATTCAAGCAAAACAATGCATTAGGTCCTAAGTAACATTGAGAGACTCTCTATGTCGACTTTGTCTTTGCGTTCCTACGGGTATGTAAAAACATGTATAACTATTTTCAATATATATTAAAGTGTGACAAGGGATCGAACACGTTGAAAACATCAGCAAATCGTTTAATAGACAAGCTATTAACCAAAGAGACAGTCGACGAAGAGAATCTCTCAATTGTACTTAGGACCTAATGCATTATTTTGCTTGAATTATTGAAAGACCACAAAACCGGATAAGTATCTACCTATATTAACTCGTTCAGTTTTCAATAAGAGATTCGAAAAAAATTTTAATTACTCACATAGTTAGATTCATGCAGCTCGATTCAAAGTAAATTAGGACGGGCGGTTAATACACCACCGCGTCCCTGATGGTTGGAACAAGAAACGTTTGACGGGCATTTGTTGATGTTTTATTGACGAAGAAATTGGTCAAAAGTTATTCTCGATTGATTGACGCATCTCGAAATTACGGATCATGGAGTTTGAGAAAAGAAAATTAATTGTGCACACACATCTAGAGAATCCTTCGTGGTCTGACTCAAAAACAGCAAAAGTGTTAAAATTCCTCTTGTGTGTCTTGCAATCAAACGTTACAAGGATACCCTGAGTGTGGATAGAGCACAGCGCATCTATCGTAAACGAGGAACTAGGGACAACGAGCTGAGGGGGAAGGTGTTGAGGTACGTGAAAGGCAACCCAGATGTCTGCATACGTGATTTGGCAAAGAAATACGATTCCAACTTTTCCACCGTGTGTAACATCCTGTTGATTCTCAATTATTTCCCTATGTGTCTATATAGATTCGTGCCAAACCCACCTGATCTAGTACTACAATTTAGCACAAGATAGTAGTAGCAACAATCAATATGCAACAAGTGATTTGAAATTGGTTCACTGTTGTAGAACCCCTTGATCTGAATTACACCTTGAAGCCCGCACCTTGCTGTACATATTTGCGCCTTTGTTTTGATTTGCTGTGTTATTTTGACAGAATATTTGAGAGTGTGTTTATGTGAGTTCATTATAAGGGGTGCATTATTAAGCTTGGGACCGAGCTTGGGACCGATGTTCTAGTACTGACTGAGCCAAAAAAAAAATCGTTTTTGTATGGGACCTACTGGAGTTAGTCTATGGTAGTAGTAGTGCTAAAAATGTTTGAAATATGATTCAAGTCTGAGCTAGTCGTATTAGGTGAAAAGTTTTCTTTTGAACTTATATAATTAAATATATTCCTTCCAAATCCAGTATTAGATGCCAATAGTTCTCCTAAATTGTATTTCTACAAGTTAAAGTGTGAATAAAGTCCATTCTCCAGTAATTCAAAAGTAGCTCTCATATAGGAAAAGTGACGCCTAGATATTCCACTAGGCGTCACTTTTCCTTTATGAGCGGCAGCTCTAGTATAGAGCTACTTCACAGCCAATACCCGATTTATTGGCCAAAGAAATTTCACCGGAAATCGCTCGGAACCTGCTCCAACACAACCTTTCAAGAGAAGGATATAAGTCTTTTGGTGCCATTGAACATCCGAATCGCTCCCTGAAACAAAATTTAGTGGCCAAAAAGCGAGCACGATTACTATACGAACGAGTTTAGATGAAATTTGATGGCTGTATTTTAATGGATAACGAAACATATGTCCAAATGGGTTATAAACAAATCCCCGAACGAAAATTTTACCTTTCAACTAGTCGTGAGGATGTCCCTTCAAGGTATAAATTTGTTTTTGCTAATAAGTTTGCTCGAAAACTAATGTTTTGACAAGGAATCTTCAGTTGTGGTATTAGCACCAAGGTTTTTATCACATCTCACACAATGTCGTCGAAGGTTTACATTAAAGAGTGCCTGAAAAAGCGGATTTACCCTTCAAACCAACGTTATGTTTAGGCCGGAGCCAACTGCCTCTACTGTAAGGATGTACTAGAATGGTATGCTGCAAACAAAGTTAATTTTGTCACCAAAGAGATTAATCCTCGGAATTGTCCTGAGTTCAGACCGAACGAAAAATATTGGGCAACTGTCAAGTGAAAACTTTGAAGATGCGGTAAAGAAGTGACAAATGCACAGCAAATGCGTTTAAAGTGGGATAAGTTCGCCGGTACAGTGTCACCAGTGACTGTGCAGATCATGATGGCATCGATCACAAGTAAAGTGTGATAGTTCGTAAGAATCGATAAAATGTATTATTTTTTTTTTAATAATCATTTATACAGGCTCAATCGAATTAACTTTACAGAGTCAAATTTTCATATTTTTATACATCATTTATCTTAAAAGTAAAGTTAGGAGGATAGAGCCGATTACTCGCGGCCGTCTCAAGGTTAATAGGAATTACAAATTACGGATGGGAAAGAGGAAGGGAATTTAAAGTATGGTTTACATAACACATTAAATTTAATTTCTAAATTATCTAAACACTTATAACTATACAATTTATGGTTTTCTTTTGACTTGGACATTTTTTATAAAGAAAAAAAAAACACACACACACAAATAAAAATTTTTTTTTAGAGTAAACATACAGGTTAAACTAACTACAATCTAAGGCTAATGTTAGTCATAAACACATAAATGAGTTTCATGTACTCCAAATCACGTACAGCCAAAACATCTCGAATTGGCACATTGGGTTGTCTAACTCGAGCCCGAAGGGAATCATAAAGCCTCGATCTGAAACCACGATGCTCAACACCAGACCAAATAACGTGATCTGCGTCCTGATAGCCTTGCCTACACTCACAGAGATTGCTGTCGCTCAGCCCAACCCGGTATAAATGAGCGTTCAAAGAATAATGATTGGACATGAGGCCAGACATGACACGAATGAAGTCTCGACCCACATCCATACCCCTAAACCAAGATTTCTTCGACACCTTTGGCACGATAGAATGTTGCCATCGCCCCAAATCTCCTTTACTCCATTTATACTGCCAGCTGACGAGTGACTGTTGACGAAAAATAGTAAATTCGTTGAAGGCGATTTGTCGATCACAAATATCGCCTTCCATAGCGCCCACCTTTGCAAGCGAGTCCGCTTTCTCATTGCCCGGAATTGAACAATGAGATGGGACCCATACAAAGGTGATGATAAAATAACGCGAAGATAAAGCACTTAGAAGCTCCTGTATTTTCATGAGAAAATACGAGGAGTGCTTTACCGGCCTCAAGGAGCGAATAGCCTCTATAGAACTGAGACTATCCGTGAAAATGAAGTACTGATCCGGTGTTAGTGAGGCAACAATTTCTAGCGTAAAGTGTATTGCCGCTAATTCAGCAACATATACGGAACAAGGAACTTGAAGTTTACGATTGGCGCTATAAATTTCATTAAATATACCAAAGCCTACTGACGCCTCTATCAATGATCCGTCAGTGAAGAACGATTTAGTGGAATCAACTTGGCCAAACTTTGCAGCAAATATCACCGGAGCAATCATAGGACGATGATGCTCTGGGATTCCACGAAGCTCCTGCTTCATGGAATAAATGTAATATTTTGTAATGTATCGTTTGAAAGCTGAATAAATAACCTTTTGTTTGACGTTTTGATCAACCGTGTATGCTGTATAACTCTTGATTTATGCTCATTTGAATGCGTTCAAATTTACGTTCGTTCGTTCCATCAGATCAAGGCCGGTGTGGCCTCTGCTGTACACAGAAGTTGTCTCCATAGTATTCGGTCCATGGCTGTACTTCACCAGCCTCGCTGTCTGCGGAGGCGCTAGTCTGAAATTTTAACCCGAGCCTGCTTTCACTGATTAAGGTGATGAGTTTCGAAGATATTTAGAGGCCTGTCAAGGTTTAACCGGGATGGGGGCACAGGTGTCATCCGTTCTTACTAAGGTAGTGAAATAGCACGGTTGTCAGCTCTGTTACGCCAAGCTAGTTGTTAATGTGATTCTTGTTCCTGTCCGGCTGGTGGTATATGTACTGTATTTTGATATTTGACATTTTTCATTACGATCAAATTGAACACATGCAAAAGTGAACCGTCGTGGGAGAAATCTCATATGACATTTCTGTACCGTTATCTCCAGGAGACGAAACATTTCTGTTGTATCCAGCCGATGGTTTATTATATGGAATCAAATCATAAGAATGGATACTAACAACTTATAATCGAAAATAATCAAATAAGTGCGTTTTTAATCAAGCTATCAAAAACAGTCACAAACCATATCTTAACTGTTTCAGAACATACTTGGGCGATACTTCTCTGGTTGCCCCAATCTTTTTGGGGTTCCCAAGGCTTCATCCACTGCATGTAGCCAGCGTGTTTGTGGCCTTCCACGAAGTCGCCACCGCTGCCTGTTTCCCTGCTGAATACTTTCTTCCGAAATTCGCACTAAGTGACCAGCCCACTGAAGTCTGCCGCTTCTGCATACTTCATATAACTCGAGATTCATGCGTCTGCGCCACACACAATTGTCGGGTATTGGCATACCTCCTTCGATACTTAGACAGTTGAGCAACCGTGCCAACTAGGAAGGATCCACAAATGACGTAGGGTTTTAAAGGGAGGCAGAGGTCATATATATGATACGTCATTTATGGATGGCCCCTTATTAATTACAGTCTGCTGTTGTGGCAGATAGTAGATTTTGGAGTAGTAGAGTGACGAGAAAAGCAAGCATTCCATTTACGATGAGCTTCGGGTTCTTTGGAGATCTCCGTTTCGTGGATTTAGACTTTTCACTATAGAACTCACCTTTAAATGTGTTGGGTAGTGGTTTTATTCGTCGCATTTTCCGGTACAGTTGGTTGAAGAGAATTGCAAAATTCATAAAAATCCCAACAATGTAATGTTACTGATGTAAGTTTAAATATATATTTCAATGTATCGAACTCATTCTAAATTACTTCTTCATCCTGATATGCCAATAAGATATAAGATATGCCTTTTGCAAAATTATAAGGCTCTCAACTATCGTAACTCGAAGGCAGAGACCGAAATTTTCGCCTACTTGAGAAGAGAAACGTCCTTTTTCACCCGCTTGGATACACAAATCAGAATGTGAGAAGCGAGAGACTATTATACGCTCACAGCAGTTTTCGAGAGAAAAGCAACAGCGATTTATAATTTTCGGAGAGCATGAGTAGCTGATAAATCGTTTCGTTTTCAGTGAATCCTAGATGCCGATAATTATTTTTCAATTACTTTTTGACACCTGAAAATGCACCAGTCTTCATGCTTGTTTTAGTCTGACATTATAATTCTATACTGATTGTCCATGGCGGTACTTGGTCAGTGAGAATTTCGATCTCTGCTCGAAGGTAATGCAGGCAGCTTCGGCTAATTTTTTTCTTCTTTTACCTTTATTATCGAGATTGCCAGGCCTGGGCTGTTTTATCTCCCGTCGTGGTCACTCAAATACCTTTTGGAAGTGTCCGAGAGTGAGATTCGAACAACAGATTTTTCATTCAAAATTCTAATGCGATAGTTCATTCAATATCAAATTGAAAAGAATTGACTAAAGGCTTCCCGAGCAAAAAGAAACAACAAAATTATTTCAAGTCTTGTTATTCAGTTAGGCTGTTTTTAAAACAGAGGTTGTTAGAATTTAGATCGCGGATGTTGTTAAAATAACAGAAATTGTAACAAAAAGTCCTCAAGAGGTAATAAAATTATAGCAAACTATGATATAGATATAACATAAACCAAACAAACTTTGTAACAGTTTTGTTACAATGTGGCAAAACCATATCAGCAAGTGTTAGAATTAATTTAATAAATTAAGCAGATTGCACCTTTCAGGGTATTATATCTTAATTTGTTGTAAGTATGTTATATAATTATCCAGATAAAAACGTATTTAACACACTTATATCATAATCAGTTAGTCGTAACAAGGGTTGTTATAATTTTGTTAGTTTTATGTTATACCTTTCTGGTCGGGTTACTAAAAGTAAATTCGTACCGCCGTCGCGTACGTCTTAAAATAGATTTTACAGTTATATTTTTTTATCTAAATTTACGTATTGACCCCTTGATGGTCCCCTGGAATATCCGGAACACACGATAAATTGATAAATTCATTATTCTCGTCCTAACGCAATAAGTTTTTTTTCAAAACCATAAAAGTACATAAAATGTAAACATTAAAGCGATGTGGAGAACAATTTGTGGCTCTGGGTGGCCATTGCATGGTCTTCCGGAAGTTCTGGAACACCCGTAATATGTGATAATTCAGCATATACCAAAAAAGATGAAGTAGATTTTAGAATTTCGCAGTATACGGTAGGTTTGTCCTTTTCGGAAAATGTATGACTTAAATTTTCCATTTTGTCATTAGGGTGACCCATTTCAAGATAAAGTGGTCCAAAAACCAAGAAAAAAATTATAACTCTTAAAACACTTTGGGAAGGTCCATTAATTATGTCACGCAGTAAGGGGGGAGGGGGGGTTTGAGAAAATGTGACGATCCATACAAAAAAATTTGGTGGTCCATACAAAAAACGTGACAAAGGGGGGAAGGGGGGGGGGGGGGTTTAAAAAAAAGTCAATTTTTGCGTGACGTAATTAATAGGCGTTCCCTTTTTGGACTGATTTTCAATTTTTATAATGAAAGGTAATAAAAAGTAAAGATTTATAGTTTAAGATAAAGGAGGAATATTGAACGATAAAATCTTTATGTTAGTCTATTTGAGAAACTTGTAGTTAGTATTATTTTGGTGACGACTACAATTTTTAATTATTCTATTTACAATTTTCTTATTAAAAATCCGGTTAATTAGCTTATTTATCTATTTTATTTATTTGACGTCAATCATGTGTAGACCTTTTGTTACAGTTATTTTTACATATTTTGTCACTCTTATATCTACATAAATATATTTGTTACAGTATTTGGCTTATATACTAGTACATTAATGAGCAGCTTTTTATCAAATATCATTAAAGTATTGCTTCAACTTATATTTTGTCGTTGTAAAGTCAACGTTTTCGCAATGCATATTGTATGTTGCCATCATCCGATTTAAAGGTCCAAATTTAGCATAATTTGTACGATGGTGGCTTGTAGTAAAAACATTTCTATTTCGTAGTTGACGACTTGGTATGTAAAAGTTAAGTTTTGATAAAAGTTCTTCAGAATCAATACGATGCGAAACGATATCGTTTACAACTGAGACCATTGCAAATTCTCGACGCTCTTTTAATGTATGGATGCTGATGAGCATACAACGAGCTTTATAAGATGGTAAAGGAAATCTCGTCCAACCTAGCTTTCGAAGGGCAAACAGTATAAATTGCTTTTGAACTGATTCTATTCGTTGTTAGTGCGTGACTGAAAAAGGTGACCATACTACGCTACAATACTCAAGTATTGACCTCACATATGCAACGTATAATGTTTTTATTGTGTATGGGTCATGAAAGCTGTAACTAAATCGTTTTATAAATCCTAGCATGCTACTTGCTTTACTGATTATTGTGTTATAGTGGTCAATGAATGTTAGTTTCTTATCTAAAATAACACCTAAATCTTTAATTCTTCCGCACTTTTCAACTGCCTGGTTTCTTGAGAGATTGTACAGTCTAATGTATTCCGCTTTCTACTAAATGATATTGATTTACATTTTTGAACGTTTAGCTGCAAAAGGCTTTTTTTGCACCAATTATAAAATAAGAGTATGTCGTTTGTGAATAGTCTTATATCTTCCTTGTTTTTTATTTCTAAAAATATCTTTAAATCGTCCGCATAAATAAGAATTTTTACGTTTTTTAAAATGAGGGAAATATCGTTTACATATAGTATGAACAAATGAGGGCCGAGATGGGAGCCTTGAGGAACTCCTGAAGTAACTCGAATAGGATTTGAAGTCTTGCCTTTAAATCTGACTATTTGTTGTCGATCAGTAAGATAAGACTCGAGCCATTTAAGAAAATTTAACTCAATACCCATTTTTTGCAGTTTGAAAAGAAGCATAGGTATATCAATGCGATCAAATGCCTTGCTGAAGTCTGTATATAGAGCTTCAACATGGTTTCCATTATCCATTGCAACTAGCGAATAGTTGACGAATTCGAGTAAATTTGTATTAGTTGAGCGTCCTTTGAAGAATCCATGTTGCAAGGTAGAGATTCTATTTTTAATTTGACAAAATAGTTTTTCATTAACGATCGCTTCAAAAAGTTTCGGAATGATAGAGATAATGGCAATACCGCGATAATTTCGTATGTCGGATTTTTTGCCATATTTAAAAATAGGTACTAGATAGGAACTTTTCCACGAGTTGGGAAAAATACCAGATTCGATCGACATATTCAAAAGCCAAAACAAGGGAGTTGTAAGCTCCGAAGGTAAGTTTTTCAGAAAAATGGGAGGAATCCCATCGGGCCCACATCCTTTGGAGACATCAAATTTTTTCAATGCTTCCCTTATGTCATTCACATTTATAATTTTTACACTAATATCTCTACTAAATTCTGGAAAGAAACCGAAACATTTACGATCACGATCTGCTTCAGAAAATTTGGTATATATATATCTTGAAAAAAAGTTGCAAATAGATTGCAAATTTCTGGTAGACCCCACGTTTTCATCTAGGTACATTTTTGATGGAAAATTGTCAGATTTCAGTTTAGTTTTTACAATAAGTTAAAGAATTTTTTGGATTGGATTTTATCTCTAACTCGGTTTTTGAGTTGTACTCATCAAAGGCTATATTGACGGCTTGATTTAGCTGGTCGCAAATATTCAAATAATTTACCAGATTCTCGTTGCTACAATTTCTTTTGTATACCTTATGTGCTTTTTGCTTGCAGTTTTTTAATTTTTTTATTTGTTCTTTATACCAAACTGGGTTTTTTGAATAAATTTGTCTCCTTATTTTTTTCAATGGTACATGTTCAACTATAACTTCGAATAACAATTTGTAAAATGCATCAACAGAAGATTCGATATTTTCCTCGGTTCTAAAAATCGTTTGCCAATTTATACTACTTAGCCTATGCCTAATACTGTCAAAGTTTGCCAAATGATATTGAAAGACCTCTTCATATTCGCTGTCGTCGGGTTTTTGGTATTGGTGTATGAATAAGGAAAACTCAATTGCTGTGTGAAATGCTTCAATTTTCCATAATGGAATAAGAGATTCGGTCACAAAGAAGTCTTCTTGAATATTTGTTAATAAAAAATCTAAATAACAATTTTGCTGATTTTTTACATGATTGATTTGATTGAGCCCTAAACTGGCAGTTTTGTCAAATATAAACTGCAGTGTTTCATTTTCCCCAACAACTGGAAGTAAGATACTTTCATTTTCTGTGTCCGAAAGAAATCAATACTACGTTGATTAAAATCCCCGTATATGTGAATTTTCACTTGGGGTAAGATTGGCCGAAATTTCATCGGCAATACTAAAGAATTTTTCATATGAGTCTTCGCGAGCATTGTTCGGTGGAAAATACACAGAGGCAAATACGTGTGTTTCCCCCGACATTTGCACTTTTACCCAAACATGTTCGAAATCATTACCTTTTTCTGCCGAGATGATTTCTGCATTGAAATCTGTTGAAATGGCAATCAGTACCCCCCTCCTGATTTCTTTTCAGACTGGTGAAAGTTACGGTAATCCCTAAAAACATTGTAATTATTACCAAAAACTTCTTCACTTCGAACACTTTCATCCCAACTGGTTTCATTTGCCAGAATAATTGGGAAGGAACAACACAAAATGTTGTTGTGGATTTCTTTAATCTTAGCGGAACCTTTCATTCGATTGAAATTTTGGCAATACACCAAAATTTCAGTTCCTATTTGTGTCTGAGGTGAAGTAGTTGGTTTGATTGAGTCAGTAAAATTTGTGTAATTAAAACTATTTACCTCTCCTTGATTTAGAGAGGTCGTCAGGTCTGGTCAGGGCAGTTTCTGCTAGATCCTCGCCTTTCTCCAAAGGGTTCGTCAATTCCATGGAAAACCCGGAAGCCTGTTTGCACATGCTGAACACGTTGTAGTTGTAGAGCTCCCAGGATCCATCCAGTTTGGTGAGCGTGCTGCGTCGGGGCGGGAAAGTACACCGCACGCCGGGTACGGGTTTAAAATTTCACCTCGTTGAAATTGAATTGGCGGCCTCCCCGAAGCCATCCAGTGGCTCAAGGTCTACACTTTCATTTTTTGACTGTACATTCTTCCGACAGGAACTCATCTAATCTTATTAAGCTGTGTTTTGGGGACGGATTTAATTCTTACATGTCTCACGTATGAATGCAGTGCAACGTGATCACACATACTAATGCAATCGAAACACTGTGTGGAAGTTTGATCCCCGCATCTGCCGAAAAATTGTGTTTCTGCAAAACAAAAAGCTCGCCATTTGACTATGTACAATTTACGTTCTAAGAGGATGGAGGTAGAAGTTTTATAACCACCAAAATACTGGAAAAACGAAATGAAAATGAGTGTGGGGCAATTGACTTATATTTTTCCTCAGTGTTGCGTGACATAATTTATGACTCTTAATGTGTTGCACGTTGTATTGAGGCTTCTGTTATTTTGCTTTCTTTATTAACTCTTTATTTAGCAAAAAATGTTTGAATCCTAGAGGGTTTGAGCTGTTTAGTGGAATACCTGTAACTAGAAATTAGAAGAAGAATTAGTATCTTCCATTTATTCCAACTACCTGCTTATCTTCGACATACTGCGTATTGTTCATTCATGCAGAACTTTTCAGTGTCCTCGTACTAATACCTTCAGTCGAGTTATTAGTACGAGACACTGAAGAAGTCTGCACATTGTAGACGAAATACGCGTATCTGTCGAAGATAAGCAAAGGTAGTTGGAATTAAATGGAAGATACTAATTCTTCTTCTAATTTCTAGTTAAAAAATGTTTGTTAAGTTCTCTTTTCAACTTTCAACACTTTCTCTTCATATCTTTCATTCAAGCAAACATTACTGTCCACTCTTGGTGCCGAAGCGAAAATCTTCTTCTACATTATCAAAATTTAGTTATTCGATTTCCAAAATGTCATGCACCCTTAAAACCTTTTTTGGATACAAAAACGCTAGCCCTGATCATGTCCGATTGCGGCCGTATTTTGCAGAGGGCCTTTTTTTAGAGCTAGTAAACATATCGTTTATGATTTGATTTTAAAACTTAAGGTAATTTATTTCATTGGCACCCAAGCATAGGTCCTTATTCACACAATTTCTTGGAAAGCACGAACAAAAGTAATAACAAAACAAATGGAAATCATACAAACATGAAAAGTAATATCACATCGATGTACTTTATTCCGTCTTTCTTGTGTAAATTTACTTTTCGAACAACATTACACATTTCACCGTTTTATCAAGATGCATCAACATCTTCACTAGGATATGATATTGAGTTTTATTTTCTGCAGGGATTTTATCTATCCGACGGAATGAAAATACTATTTACTGGGTCAATCCAACCTAACAAATCTACCAATGAATCATGTCACTTGTTGTGCTAAAAATACCTTTTTATTTTCGCCAATCAGTTACACTTCAAGCACTCAGCCAGCGCCTCCAAAATGTCCAAGCTATGTGGCAATGCCAATCAAATTGTTAATTGCCTCCTAACAAGAAAACCTACCCTCCCACAGCTGCACGAATGCTCAAACAATTCCATTGACCACATTTCTAACGTTATGAATGCAGCGAGACATTAGTAATTTATCTTTTACGAATTCACCATCCGTCGCAACACAGGTGATACAGACCAGCTACAAATGGGTTACGGTTCAAATGCCCCATCCATGATGGGGTTTCAAAGCGACTTTCTTGACACTGCGATGGCTAGGATTTTGCTACACTTATGATAAGGTGGAAAATGGCTAAACTCAGTCACATAGGGTTACGGTATGTGATGTCAGCCTTGCCCCTTCTTTCGACCTATGTGTCAAATCTGTCATGAACTTAGGGATAATCGACAAAATCTAATTTTGCTACATTTCGATTACTTAATAAATTACAATAAAAAATTAGGTTGAGTCAAGGGACACATACCCTACGTGTTGTTTCAAACTGCAAGTGATCGGCTTCGTTACGTTACGTTGTGATCACCCATGTGTTGCGTCTGGTTCAGAGACCTTGCGTGTTGAAAAACACAAATTTCATCTTATTTTCCAAGTCTAACACGCGACCTGTTAACCAGTGGTAGTGGTGGTGATAATTTGAGACCTTGAAGAATCCAGTTTTGTGAACAATTTTGCGTGTTTTATTTAGGTGCAGCGCACCTCCGATTTCATTCGAATGTTATGTATAAAATTGTAAGGTGTTAAACTGTGCGATAATTATTTATTTATTCAAAAGTATTTCTAAGCATCAAAATCAAAATATATATCAATCAACCTCTAGCTTTCGGAAGGAGCCCATCGCCCCATGTCCGATTTCACTCACGTCATCCTTCCTCGTTTCGTTGCAGCCTAGTTTGACTTCAATTTCCATCTTATCTAGTGTCAGCAAACGCGGACGCATCTTTCGACATATTTCCTTGTATTTTGAAGCCATTTCCGATGCAGGAACTATGCCACCAAATTCCTTCGGTAGAATCGTTTTGTCTACCATGGCGTGAAGGCTCTTCACCGATGAGTGACACTAAAATTTTGTAAATGAATTTTAATAAGTTTCACAGGCATAACTGTTTCACAACTTACAAACACTCTACCGCGAATCTTCTCACTCATCATCTGCAGCACCATGTTGGCTAACTTCTGAACCACTTTTTGCGTGTTTACAAAATGCAACTCCTGTAGCCGAACCGTGGAAGCCTTGTGGAACACGTCAACTAACGTCCGGACGTCCTGGAAGCTCAACAAACCCAGTATCGCCATATCAATTTTCTCCATATCGAAAATCATAACACACCCCGCACACTGAACCTCATTCGTTTCGTAATGAACTTCTCCAATCAAATGATTCGCCTTAATCACACTGGCAATGGACGACGTACAAGTATTGAATCCACTCGAGCAACTAAAAAACACCACTCTCCCCTTAGCGTCCTTCTGCGGCAGTGAAAACAGATACCCCGCGTCTGTCAATCGACTAATGTCCGGATCATCAACATCCAAACCGTGGAACCAGTCTTTGTGTATGGTCCTATAGGCCAGGAAATTCTCCAGCATCTGAGTCGACTTCAGGAACGAGTACTTATTGGTCCGAAGGAATCTTAGGAGGAACGGTGCATCCGTTCGACACCGTTTGATACCGTGGTGTTTGACGATCCACTCGCGAAATTGTTGGATGCTTTGCTTTCGAGTGTTCCGATCTTCTCCAAGTTGTTTTGCCTGGGCCTCAGAGATGGCATCCAATTCAAACGTCTCATCGTCGAAAGCTTCCGGTTCTTTTGCAACACTTGGAACTTTAAAATAATATCCTATTCCTTGCGTCATGTCCGATGGGATTTGTTTCACTGCTAACGTTCAAAGTTACACTGAGCACGATTGGTAACTTAAGTCGGTAATTTATCGAGTCTTTCCAATGCCAAGCACATTTTATTACAGTTATAAAAATCAGATAACGAAAAGAGTTGTATTTGCTACAGAAAAAATAGTTAACTTTAAGGAATGGTTTAATAATGCTGTTAGTTCCACGTCCGATGCAATAACTTGTGTTTCAAGTTGAACAAGGCTATTCAAATTAGATGCTTATCTCCCTTTGATGAGACTTTAGGACCCTGGAGCTGGAGTGTTATTTTTTTTTCATCGATTTAAGGTTAAGGTGAAGGTGAAACTTTGTGAGACAGCGAGCTTGATAGATGGGATGATATGTATGCATTCCGAATAAAATGAGTGCACTCCAATATATTGTATAGCAGTTAATGCAATGTAATTTGAATAACTGTCAAACGTGTTTTCTATGTCAGTTTTTTTAACTGTATTTGTAAGTTTTTATAACTGTACAGGCCGGGTTAGCCTATGCTGTATACAGAAATTGTCTCCATTCTATTGGGTCCATGGCTACACTTCGCCAGCCTCGAAGTCTGCGAAGGGTCTACTTGATCGTTGTGCACCTCTTCTTCTTGTGCCCGTCGGTTCTTTTTCGGGGTTTATTATAACTGGGCTGTCATCCAACATTCTTACGACAACGTTGTAAAAAGCTGTTAAGAGGTCACGTATTTGAGTTTTTTTTTAAAAAGTCCCATTTTATTACGCAAATAAAAAAAATTCTAGTTATTAGAAATCAAACAAAAACATTGCAGGTGAGCGAAAAGAGAATCGTATCTCGAACTTAACTACTTCAACCCATTCCCATCGCCGCTACGATTTCTTTTTCCTCATAATATCCACTTGCTCCGGCGAATGTTTGATCAAAGTTTCCTCTAACGTAGCCATTCTTGGCTCAACAGGCATGCACCTCTCTACCGAACTCAACCTACGGCATCGCCCCAGGACTCGGGAAAATCTCTCCGGACACTCCAGATACCCGGATCCTACAAACACCGATGCTCGGCAAACTAGTTGTGGTAAACCAGTTCCACAACGGACCAGTTCCATTACCGGCATGGCATTGCTGTAGATACAGTTCCAGTAAAGGGTCAGACTTGAATTAGCATTAGCATTAGCTGTAGCATTGACGTTTGCACACCTCGTGGATGGAGCTACGTTTAGAAATAAGATTCGTTGAAGACATTGCATGCCACCACCACATCCATGCAACCGTTGGTGATAGGGAGGATTTGGTATCTACTTTAAGAAGACACGGGGATCCCACGTAGTCTTCAGTAGATATCAAAGGAAAGGGAAATGAATAGTTAAACAGAATGCCTTGTTTGGTGTACAGAACAAAAGTGTATTCAAAAAAGGTCGTTGGGAGCATCTAGGCTAAGAAGGTTAAGTGATGCTCTATTTTTCTTCAAACGGTTGTGGCTTTAGCATTAACTATAGTCCTAGCTCCCTATGGCTTATGGTTATAGCGCAATTACTCGCTTTCTGAAAAGAGATTGAGGACGCGCCGACACAGAGTCATACGCTTACAGCACAATGTAGGGTTTATATGCTAGTAATGGACCCCTTAGGAGAAGCTTTGAACAATTTCGATGTATTCCATAAGAATTTTATCAACTATTTGTGCAACACTCCTACATTTGATGAAAATAACTAGTCATTCACACAAAATTATAGTAAACTCTATTTTTGAGGCTAGGTTTTCCTGGTGAACATCGATAATTCGCGCTGATCATAATGTGCCCATTTGCTTATTTTGGACCCGGGTTTATAATGCGCATTATAGACTCGGGTCCATAATACGCATATCACCTAATTTGATTAAAATGATTGATCTTGAACAAATTGATTGAACCAATTTGTTATCTCGTAGACAAATAGGGTAACGCATATATTTTGGACTTGTACATATAATAACCACCTTCCAATAGATATCCAATAGATATCCAATAGAAATTTCACCGAAATCCGTAAACTCGGATTGCTGAACGTTCAGCTGTTGGAATTCGATTAAACTGTACAGATTTCTGTTAAAAAATTGAAGTGTGTATAACAAATTATTTATTTTTTCATTATTCAAGCATGTAAGGTCAACCATGAACATTTACTCATATTTGAAAATTCAACAGTTCTTCAAAACACCGCCGGTCTGGCTATTGTTATTCAAACGTGACAATTTCTCCTCCAATTTTGTGATCGTAGATAACTTCTTCAATTCTGCGTTCTTTATGCGTTCAGCTTGTTTTTCCTCAGATGTTTTTTCCTCAGATTGATTACTTCATTAGATGATGCTGCATACGAATCTTCATGATGCGGCTGGGAGAGATCATCCAGATTATCCGTATAGACTATTTTCAATTCTTGAATATTCTTCATTCCTTATGAAATACGTTTCTACACAACCATTATAAAAGAGCCGTACTAGGCAATGACTAAAAGCCTCTATAAAGGCAAAAGCACCTACATGAATTTTGTTCCAGTCTTCGACCTATAATACAAAACTTGTAAGGTTTGTACAAATGGGTCGAAAGCGAGTGCTGGCCCTAATTGCCAACTCCAAAATGCTATCAAATTCATCCAATCTGATCACTTTGGATTGGAAGACTTTGCGTTGCGTTTGGTAGCCCTTGTTTGGTAGACGTTGCGTTTGGTACACGGGCCGTTTGGTAGACCTCTCCTAGCTCTTCCAGACCAGCTTTTCCCAAGACAATACTTCACGGTAGAGCGTGGAATTTTATACTGCTTGCAAGCCTGTTTTATCGGAACATAGTTTTGGATCGCTCGAATTCACTGTTGCACTTCAGATTCCGTGTAAGTATGCTTAAATTTATTAATTTTTCCCATTTTTATCAACAAGTTCCACTTTAGACGGTGAGCATTAAATATGTTCAGTTTGCTTACATAAAGAAATGAGGGGTTAGAAATAGGCAACAAAGCTCTTACAATCAGTCGTATAATGGACCCTCAAAATTTAGACATTTTTTTACAATTTTTCATTGTTTTTATATCTGAATAGTAAAATTGAATATAAGTACTATGTATTAACGTGTTAAAAATGCCTTTTTATTATCTACAATTTATTTACATGATCAGTTTCCTTTTTTCTCTCCCTTAACAATCTTCCTGTAAAGAAGATTTTTTCAAAAAAGTTATGCCAGAAGTACAAATTTTTATTTTTTCCTTTTATTTTCAATTCATCTACTAATTGTAAATGTAATTAATGTAATTTTTTTTTTGGGTAAGCAGGTTTCAGGTCAAAACTGCGACCAGGAGAGCCAGCACAAGCAAAATACAACGACTTTTTCAACGCACTCGAACGGCCACCATTTTGTTGACAAAAAATAAAAAATAAAAATTGTATACTACATGGATACACCTACAATTGTAAAAAAATTCAATTGATTTGAGTAAAAACTTCCCATTGAAAAAATGTTTTCAATGAGTTTTTTCTCGTTCTAACTGTATATCCCCCCTTAATCCCGTATTCAATCCAAAAATAACGATCAGGCAACAAGCATCGAGCAATATCCATAACCGCCAGCTGAAGACTGCACGGGTAACGTTAACTTCACACACTTTCTTCATGATACGACTAGTAGCACAAAATTAAGTCCAGTTGATAATTTCGTCGAAACATTGTCGAAAAACTTAACATGCGAGATTTAATAGAAATGATTGATAGTAAAAATTTCAAATAAAAATAAAATCAACACGCAGCAAAAATGACAGAGACATTGTTCACGGCTTCGCGCCCCCTCCAGTTAAGGGTCAAACTTGAATTACTCCGATAATAATTGTTTTATAATATCGGAAAACACAGCGGCAAAAATGCACGTTAAACTTGCCACCTTAACCCTATATGGTAATTTGAATAACCAAGAGAGTTCGAATCAAAAGATGTATCGGAATAAGTGGACGTCCAAGTGTATAATTGTCCCTTGACTGAAAAAAATTAGCCTTCTTCTTTCCATTCATGGAATTGTTTGTCTGTAACTTCTTCTGATCAAAGATGTCAATATTGTCAATTGCATTTTTCGACAACTTATTTTCACTCCTCTTAGGAAAAACGGCAAATAAATCAGCAAAATGGAAAGCGCTCACCCGGACAATCAACAATCAGCAAACGTGTACCAATATGGTCGTTCTCGATATCCATTTAAGCCGGATTTTAGTGATTTAACACACAAATGATGTTTAGTGTTGTATCTCGACACGATGCAGTGGACGTGATACTTTAAGGTCGAACTAAATATGGTTGAACATATCAATAACTTTAAAATTAACCGATACGTTTATTAAAAAACTAAAGTTAGATACATGACTTGCAACTTCTTCATTTGACGTTTGTTCACTGAACCACTGAATCTGCCGCAGTGACAGGCTAGCTGTCAAGGAAGAACCCAATGGGAAAATAAAGCTTGTAGTACACTGTTTGTCCAATAGCCAAATATTTGGCATAGGCAGCTAGACAGCTGACAGATATCATAGATGTTTGTCAGATGCCTATCTGCCTATGACAAATATTTGGCTATTGGACAAACAGTGTACTACAAGCTTAAGGAACGGGATAGCTGAGACCGTCTTCCAGTTCTGCTCCACTTGCTTCCAACATCTCCCCCTCAATAGCACACATTGAAACGCGGATGCGCTCTTCTTATCAGCGAAGAACGTCGTGGAGTTTGCACATCAGGAATGCTAGTGGGAGCTGTTTGTTCATTGGTAGAGTCGGTTGATGCACCCTGTTCGCTGAAGTTCTTAGATCGAACGGGACTGACAGAACTGGCTAGGCTAACTGGAAGTGATGGAAATTATGGTAATATGGACGGAACTGGCGGATCAGGTGCAGGACTCTGAGCTACTGAATACGCAGGCATTGGCGTTGTCGGAAAGGAACTACTCGGCAAGTTCCAACCACTCAGCAATATTTCAAAAGGCAGCGGATATGATTCCATAACGTTGCACGGTGGGCAAAAACGAGCCAATAAACGGATCTTTTATGGCCGCTAGTTTCAGTCCCTTAAGATGAGCATATCTAGTGTAAAAAATCACGAGAAATCGATTGGAGATGGTTTCAGCCACCGCACGATACGGGAAATTGTCCATTTTGCCCGATTCTCCCCATGATTATACCTCAAACTCATATGTTATTTAGTTTTATACATTGATGTTACCAATATAACCCTTATTTGCACTGTACTTATATGAAATTATACGGAGAATAGAATGAAGATGATACTGCTTGGATTTGACCTTTGGAAGTGGTCCATTTTACCCGAATTTCCCTCATACTTGAGAAAACTTATATAACATACGGTTTTGAGAATTGGAACCATCACTATTATCCCCATTTGCACTGTACTTATGCAAAATTATCCGCAGAATCCAATAAATAGAATACTGCTTTGGTTTGACCTTTCCATTTTACCCAAATTCCCCTCATACTTGCGAAAACTTATATAAAATAGGGTTTTGAGAATTGGACCAATCACTATTATCCCCATTTGCACTGTGTGCAAACGTCAATGCTAATGCTAATGCTAATGCTAATCACTATTATCCCCATTTGTACTGTACTTTTCTCAAATTGTCCGCACAATCGAATGAAGATTATAGTGCTTTGCTTTGACCTTCGGAAGTGGTCCATTTTACCCGAATTTCCTTCATACTTGAGATAACTTATATTACATACGGTTTTTGAGAATTGAACATATCACTATTATCCCCATTTGCTCTGTACTTTTGTAAAATTGTCCGCTGAATCCAATAAAGAGAATACTGCTTTGGTTTGACTTTTCGGAAGTGGTCCATTTTACGCTGATAATTTATTATCCTCTCCCATCCAAGCAGGAAAATATCGCTCCTTCAAGATCGGTGAGAACACTTTATCATCTCCCAACATTTAGAAGGTTCCACAGCTTGAATCACCTGTTCGTGTAACTCATAGCAGAAATTCAAACGGCAACGGCTGTTTTGGTGTTAGTAAAAGGCGCAAAATCGGGTTATCGAGTATAATGAAAATTCATTATCGCCTGAAAAGTAACGCCGAAAAGGAACGAAACTATCGGCTCTCTTTATAGAGTGAAAAGATATTATCATCGTTGCATTTCTCACGAGAATTATTTTGCTTGATCACATATCTCTCGCTCTTTGTGCCGATCTGGTATTTCTCAGCAAGGACGAAATGAGACATTTTTCTTCTCAGATCGGCGAAAATTTCAATCCCTGTTCACGACTGAGTAAAAGCAACTCTCGTTCTGAGTTAGAGCTCACGGCTGTGTGTTTTCTTAATTGTCAAATTCCTGTAGCGAAAAAATCAGTCACGATTTTCTAGTTTTCAAAAAAACAGGAAGCAAAGAGAATACTCCTTTGGTTTGACCTTTCCATTTTACCCGAATTCCCCTCATACTTGCGAAAACTTATATAACATAGGGTTTAGAGAATTGGACTCATCGCTATTATCCTCATTTGCACTGTACTTATGTAAAATTATTCACAGAACGGAATGAAGATGATACTGCTTTGGTTTGACCTTAGAAAGAGGTCCATTTTACCTGAATTCCCCTCATACTTGAGTAAACTCGTATATTACGCATTGTTTTACGAACTTATTTTTCGATTAGTTTTAGAAATTGACTTTTTAATTCTGTAAAGAACACACATCGATTAAGATTGCAGAAGTTTTCCTAAATGGATTAAAAATAAATGATTTTGTTGTTCACTCAACTTAGGTTACCAAAAAAATTTATTGAATTTATGTTTTAATCTTCGTCACTGTCCTCGTACACTGATTCCGTATCGAGATCTTTTCCACTTTCGGTCCCCGTCTCGTTGTGTTCCTCGCACGTTTGGCTTTCCAAACTTTCTTGGTCGACGTAATAATATGTCATCATCTGTTCAAAGCTCTCAAAGTTTGCTTGTGGACGATCTGATTTTTTCAGCTTGTATTCTGTGGATTGTATTACATAAGTACAGTGCAAATGAGGATAATAGTGATGGGTCCAATTCTCAAACCGTATGTTATATAAGTTTTCGCAAGAACGAGGGAATTCGGGTAAAATGGACCACTTCGGGTTAAACCAAGCAGTATTCTCTTTATTGGATTTTGCGGAAAATTTTGCATAAGTACAGTGCAAATGGGAGAATAGTGATGGGTCAAATACTCAAACCGTATCTTATATAAGTTTTCTAAATATGAGGGGAATTCGAAAATGGACCATTTCCGAAGGTCGAAACCAAAGCAGTATCATCTTCATTCGATTCTGCGGATAATTCCACATAAGGCACAGTGCAAATGAGGATAATAGTGATGGGTCCAATTTCTAAACCCTATGTTATATAAGGTTGCTTCGATTCTCCTTCAGCGGTTGTTCGGCTCTTCATCTGGTTCATATGGGACCGCACCAAGCGGCGTTTCTCTGTCCTTACATTATACATAACACTAACACTTCCAATTTTTTCTACGACGGCTCCAGGAATCGACGACCACGAGTAGATCTTCACGTACACTGGATCTTTCTTGTCGAAGAATCGATGGTGTTTCTGTTGAGTTTCTTCTCGCTCCGTTTGCCGACGATCTGCTGGTGCCCGCAACAGTTCGAAGTTTGTACGGATTCGTCGTCCGAACAAAACTTCTGATGTTGATTCTCCATTCGACGCGTACGGATTTGGTGTGCTTCGATATCTCAACAGGAACAGTCTGAAGTCCTGGAGTGGGCCTTTCCCTTATAGTTTTTGAAAGCCGACAGCAGAAACAAGGTGACAATTTTCTCTTTCTGTTTTCTATGCTCCGCGTTCGCTTGCACACATAACTGTTGGTGTGCGGGCCTCAAATTTCGCAGCAGGTGACTGTTCTGCAAATAAATGTACATTTAACACCTCTGATAAGGCCATTTTCAAAAGAGGAGAAGAAAATGGATGAATTCTGATTTGCTCTTATTCCGGAGGGGTGTGATATGTTATGTTCACTGTTGCTACCTGTTTACCTAGTCTCGCTCGCTAGCAGTTAAAAAAAACGAATACCGTTCTATACTCAGGCAGTATTGGAACCCATTTCCCATTTGTTCCCCGCCGGATGCACCTACAACAATAGTGAGCGGTATCTGAGATCTGAATAGAAAACACGCAATATTTTTCCTTAGACCCTACACCGATCGTTTCTTATTGGCAACGGTACTCAAGTCTAACTGTAATCTACATATGTTGTTTGGATAGGTGCCTACTCAAAGGCGCATAACCAAAAGCTGATATTAACATACACTCCGCGAAAGAAATGTATGGGCAACTTTAAAACGGTGATTCTTTTTCACGGAAGAAACAGAGTGCTTAAAATTGAGTATTTTTAAACTTAACATTAAGTAACTGTTGTTGAACTGGAGGGATGGGTAAATTTGATTCTGCAGATTAGGTAAAGATTACTCAATGGGTAAGTACTTCATTGTCAGATATATTAGATTCATATACCGAAAAACAATTTTTTTTTCTTCTTTATTATAATGAGAAACAATAAATAAATCTTTCTAGCCGTTATTGTTAGAAATCGCGGAAATTAAGAAATAAACAAAATCAATTAAATTATCAAGAAATATGTTTTTATTCTATCATCACGAGAAGGGCACTTTATTTTAAATGTTTTAAAACAACTCCAGAGCTCCAGAGTTGGGTAAAATGAACTCAGTTTTGGGTACTTTGGTTCTTCCGTGTAAGTTTGAAGTTTTGGAGCAAAATTGTCTTTGACAAAGTTGTTTCTAATATCAAGGCGCTTATTTTAGTGTGAATGAAAACTAGGGTGGTCCTTATTTTCAAAGAAGTCGAAAATTTTACTTTTTTATTTGCAGAAATAAAGGCATACATTATTCGGAAAAGTTATGCAATAAATAATTTCAAGTAACTTTGATGGTAAATTTATTTCTGTACCTTGTGATATGACCGAATTAGAGCATTTTTTCCTACGTAGTTTTGGGTGTTCTTGTAAAAATCAGTTATTTTGCTGAAACTTTTTTTAATTTCAATTTTTACAGCAAAGTTGATTTCCCATTGATTCTAAAATAATAATAGTTACAACTTTTAGTGTGCTAAAATTTTTTCTATCGTATGTTAAACATAAGTTATTGTGGTTTTTGTAAACACAATAGGCCTTTTTCAAATGTTGATTTTCTAGTTGGGAACACCAAAAAAATATTTCTTAATAGAATTTGAAAGTATTTGCATTTGCATTTGCAATTATAAACATGCAATCGCATGCTGCCGATATGCCACAAACGACTAAAACCCACTTCTCATACAAATGCGCACTTGAAAAACTAAAAATGCCCGTGCAAATGGAAACCTTTCTTACAAAACGTATGTTTTACGCAGATTACATTACTAATGCCTTATTGGGCACTTATTGTTTCTTAGAACACATAAAACCGATCGCAATAAAACTTCAGTGTTCGTTATCGAAGACGATTGCGGTTAAGTTTTTTCGGAAGATATTGTAATACTAGACGTGAATTCACAGCAAATAGTCTTTATTAGTAATCTTCATCAAGTTGTTTTTGTGATACATCTATTTTAACATAAAATAAAATCCTTTATGCGTTACGTTACTCGAAAATTAGATCATTTTTCAATTAATGCTGATGTAAAGTTCATTTTTTAAGAGTGTAGGACAACTAGTGGTGAAAGATTTTAAAATTTTATCATTTATCTTTTGGGAAAATGATTCCAATTTCTGAACAGAATCAATCTTTCCACCTTTTGTAAATAACTTCTAATTCAAACATTGTGCATATTGATCCCAGTTAGTTTTTCTAGGATTTCTAGGAAACGTAGTAGTTGACCGATTTGGAGAGGGACACATTCAAACACAATGTGTCTATGATCTGACAATGCTGTTTCTTCAGAAACTTCCCATTTTGCAATTCTATCATAAATTTATGTATTTCGTCAACCGAACGTAGACTAGTTCATATAAAGTTACAGTATTTTCTTCTTTCTGGTTTAAAAGAAAACTATAAGTAAAGTAAAATGACATTTTTGGCTTAGAAGTATGGGATAACAAATAAAAACTAAGTAATGTCTGCTTTTCTATTATTTCTTCCTAGGGGTTGTGATTCCGAATGGTGTTAAAATATTTTTTAAGTTTATGCCTAGACATTGCACTATGGTCCAGATCACGAATTTACGAGGAAACATGCTCCCAGCGCCTAAACTTGAAACTTAAAAGCAAAATGATGTTGTACAACATGGTTGGTATTACTAAGGCCCATTTTTTGGTGTTAATTAAAATTAGGGTGGTCCCGATTTACACAGAAATACAAAAACTAACTCTTTTATTTGCAGAAATAGACGTTTACATTCTTGCGCAAAGTTGTAGCGCAAATAATTTCATGGAATTTTTATATAAAATTTTTTTTGTAGCTTAAAAATTGACCGATTAAGAGCAATTTTCCGTCATCAACTTAGGGTGTACCATAAAAAAATGTTTTTTTTGCCCTAACTTTTTTATTTCAATTTCCACCGTACACTTGTACTCCGACAAGTTTTAGAACTTTCAAAGACGCCCATTTTGATAAACAAACGTTGCCGCTAGCTTTAACTAGTCAATAGTTATTGAAGTTTTTCTAAAAATAATGCGCCCTTTTCAAATGTTGTTTTTTTATGATTGGGGCAAACACGAAAAAAATTAAAGACGTCATTTGCAAGGACAATTTGTATTGTCTAACATATGTGAAAACTAGAGATATGTTATTTCTGTATCTTGAGAAAATTATATTTGAATCTGTGATGGTTTTAGAAGAAAAACTTCAATAACTATTGATTGGTTTAAGCTAGCGGCAAAATTAATATATCAAAATACGCGCCTTTATAAGTTTCACAATTCTCATTCCTAATCTCCAGAAAGAGCTTCATGTTGTCGGCATAAGTTAGTACATTAATTTGTTTGAGAATGAAGGAAATGTCGTTTACGTACAGAATAAAAAGAAGAGGTCCTCAATGAGAACCTTGAGGGACACCTGAAGTGATTTGAATAGGATTCGATTTCTTTCCATTAAGTTTTATTATTTGTTGGCGATTCGTTAAGTATGATTCAAGCCATTTCAGAAGTCCTGCCTCAATTCCCATCTCTTGCAATTTAAAGAGTAACATTGGTATGTCAATGCGGTCAAATGCCTCGCTAAAGTCTGTATAGAGATCTTCTACATGGTATCCATTATCCATCGAATTTAATGAACAGTCTATGAATTCAAGCAAATTTGTTGACGTCGAACGACCTTTAAAGAAGCCGTGTTGCTTGTCAGTTATTCTATTTTTAAATTGTTGAAATAATTTTTCGTTGACAATTGCCTCGAAAAGTTTTGGAATGCATGAGAAAATGGCTATACCACGATAATAACGAACGTCTGATTTCCTTCCAGATTTGAAGATAGGGACTAAAAATGCGTGTTTCCATATATTTGGGAAGTTTCCAGACTCCAATGACATATTAAAAATCCAAAACAGTGGAGCAGTAAGTTCATTGCAAGATTTTTCATAAATACTGGAGGAATTCCGTCTGGTTCTTTCGAGGCGTCTAAATTGTTTAGAGCCTTTAAAATATCCTGCACTTGAAGCTGGTTGACGTAAATGTCCCTTGGCAATTCTGGATAAAATGCAAAGTAATCCCGGTCGCGGTCTTCTTCAGAAAATGTTGTATAGATTTCTTGGAAAAAGTTTGCAAATAGGTTACAATTTTCTTCCGAGCCATTCTCAACATTTCCGTCAAGGTGCATTTTTGAGGGAAAATTGGTGGATTTTAATTTGGTTTTTACGTAAGTAAAGAATTTTCTTGGACAAGACTTTATTTCAAGCTCTATTTTTGAATTATTGCCTTCAAATGCATTACTATTGGCAAAATTCAATTGATCGCATAGGTCCAAATAGTTTGCTAAATTTTCACTGTTATTTTGTTTTTTTTGTAGGTTTTATGAGCTTTTTGCTTGCGATGGATTAGATGTTTTATTTGTTCTGGATTGGATATTTAGTATTTCTGTGACGTCGTTTTTTCTTCAGAGGTATTTCTTGTGAAATAATTTCTGTTATAATATTGCAAAAAAAACGTCTACAGCAGTTTCGACATTTCCTTCATTCCTTAAAATTATTTGCCAATCTACATTGCTTAATTTCAGTTTAATGTTTCCATAATTCGCTAATTGGTATGCAAAGACTCCCTGGTATTCGCAGTCGTTGGGTTTTTGGTATTCATGTACGAATAAAGAGTATTCGATTGCTGTGTAAAACGCTTCATTTTTCCACAATGGAGTTGATGATTTGGTCACACAGAAGTGTTCATAAATAAAGCTTGCTTCAGATAGAATTGGAACAAAAACAATTGCCTGTATTTCAGTTATTTATTATTGAATTCAAGATCTTTTTTTTATACAAATGTAGCGTTTTCTTCATACTTTAGAGAAAAAATACGGATAAAATTATTCGTCACGGTTTCGAAGGAATTCTCGATTTTTTCCTGTAACACGGCTCATTAGGCGGCGCACACCTTCTTCGTCCATCGTTTTAGCTATCTTATTCCACCAGGTCTTCATCTGATTGATGTCTTTGACAACCTTTCCCTTTGCCTTGAGTCTGCTCTTCATGATTGCCCAGTATTTCTCAATAGGGCGGAACTGGGGGCAGTTGGGTGGGTTAAGGTTTTTCGGAACAACCTGGACCCCTTTCTCTGCATACCATTCTTGAACGACTTTGCTGTAATGACAGCTTGCCAAATCTGGCCAAAACATTACGGGATGGTCGTGGGATCGAATGAACCGCAAAATTCGTTTTTGGAGACACTCTTTTTGGTATAGTTCCGACGTCATTGTCTTATTTGTAACGAAAACTTTCGTTTTTTTGCCACAGCTGCAAATGCCCTGCCAAAACATAAATTTTCGTGCAAATTTGTCGGCAAAAACAAATTTAAATTTGGCTGGAACATCCCCCCGAGCCGTTGCCAAGTAAAATTTTTGACCTGGGATTTGCCCGAAGTCAGCCTTGACATAGGTTTCATCGTCCATCAGAAGATACCCGTCGAACTTGGTCAGCACCTGGTCGTATAGCTTCCGAGCACGGATTTTGGCCACACTATTCTGTTTTATGGTCCGATTTGGTTGCACGGTACTATGGGCAGCACCGAATTTTCTGGCCAAATCACGGTCCGACAGATTGGGATTCCTCTTAATCGTCTTCAAAATCTTACCTCGCAGTTTCCGGTCGACAGTTCCACTCCGACGATTGGCTTGAGGCTTCCGAATCGTAGTAAATGTTTCCTTATACCGTTTGATAACGCGCCATACGGTATTTTTGGGTAATTTCAGTTGTTTAGCTAGCCTAGATGCAGACCACAATGGATTTTCCAAATAACTGTGCACAATTTTTTCCCTTCTTTCGGCTTCCATGTTGATTGTTTACAAAGTACAGTCGATTTGCGGAATGTCAAAAATACATACGTGAAGCTGACAAAATTCCCGACACGTGGGCGCCAAGAACTTCCAAATCCGTCCACCAGGAGCGCCACAATATGAGCAAAAGTTTGTTCCAATTCTAAATGAAGCAAGCCTTATTCGTAACTAAAAAGTCATTTTTGTTGATTTTGTATGGGATTAATTTGGTTAAGTCCCAGATTGGCCGTTTTATTAAAAATTAACTGCAACGACTGGGAGTAAGATACTTTGATTTTCAGAGTCCAGAATGTAGTCAGCGTTGCGTTGATTAAAGTCCCCATTAATGTGAACTTTTCCTGCAGGAGGAAGTTGAGATATAATTTGCTCAGCAATTTGGAATAAGAATTCATAATTGTTTTTTTTAGCATGGTCCGGTGGAAAATACACAGAGGCGAACACATGCGTTCCACCTGCTATGTGTGATTTCACCCAAACATGCTCAAATTCTTTAAATTTGGACGTGGGAATAATTTATTAATTGAAATCAGCTTAAAGAGCTATTAGAACTCCGTCACTTGACTTCTTCTGAAATGCATGAAAATTGGTATCGTCTCTGAATACGTTATATTTACTTCCAAAAATTTCCTCACTTCTTACGCTTTCATCCCAGCTAGTTTCAGTTGCCAGAATTACCGAAAAGGACGAGCATTATAATTTTTTTTAAATTTCCTTCATTCTGGCTGGGCTTTTCATGCGATTGATATTTTGACAGTAAATCACGTGGTTGATGAAATACTTACTATATCCAATGCGCATACGTCAATGTTTTCTACTTCTGAGGAAGGCGTCGTTATTTACGAAAATTCTGGTTGAGTGAATGAGAGTGTAATTTCTTGGTACTCTCACGTAGTTGCTGCAGGCGCACCACCGTTCCCTGGATAGGAATTGCTGATATGATTGAGGATCGGCTGCTGTTTCAGCTGCATTCATTCCATACTCCTGATGAACTATTGCACAAAGTCAGATCTAAGACTTCTTGTCTAATAGCACGACGTCGAGATATCAGACATCGTGCCATCCGTTAGCGTAACCACGGAAACCAACAAAACATCGGAGCACCGCAACAACCCAGTGCAAAAAAAAAGCAAATGTGAAAATTTGTGACAGAAGATTGAAGAGTTAAGATGAATTAGACAAAGCTCTAGCAAAATAGAATAAAAACTAAAATAAAGTACTGTAAAAGCACTTTCTATTGCAAAACTAAAGTAAAAACCAGTAGTTGTACCCGTGTCGCTGGACAAGCTGTAGGAAAATCAAAAAGAAGCTGTATCTGACGCTCCCTTCCCAACGAACCTAGTGTCCAAACTCGGGCGATGTCCAGCAGGTGAGCAACCGCATTAGCAACATCCGGCCCTCCAAGAACCCGACGTGTGCTACATTTTGGTCCTTCGAATGCCAAACGGCAGTTTATATGGCATCGCAGTTAAGTCGCTCCAATAGAGGAAATCTGGGCCCAGCCATAAAATGATTTGACGACTTTCTTATCAGTCTTCCACATCATTCAAACATGATTTGAACTCCAGTCAACAGCAATCTGCAGGGTCAGTTGAACCTGCAATCGGAAAATGCAGAATCCGTTCCGTTGCTGGCTCCCCATGAAAAGGATTATACCAAATTGATAACAAGTTCTAATACCAGGTTATCATTTTTCGATCACTGAATATGTTATCATTGAGGCTGAATAAACAGCCAAAATAACAGAATGAATAACAAAAAAATACTCGTTGAATATCACAATAATAACTTATTTTGTTATCACTGCGAACAACTTGATAACAAATCCTGTATTGTAAACAAATTTATGGAGGGAGTTTCAAATTATGTTATCAATTTGAAATCAAATTCTCATGCCAATAACTGAAAAAAATATTTTGATTAAAAGCAAAATTTCTTGTTCAAATATGCTGGTAATACATATTCATAGTTTTACAATTCAACCTATAACGTTCATAAAAAATTGTGTGTTCAAAATGATAACATATGATAACAAAAATTGCCAATGGTGATAACTATATTTGTTATGTGATAACAGCGGAAACCAAACCGATAACTGAGATAACAGAACTTGTTACTAATATCATATCAGCTTGTTATTTTCCTTTGCTAGGGTCCCGTGTTTCAAATAGAAGTCGGACTTCCAAAATCAGCGAAACTTACAGTCAACTTAGAGCTTTTGGAGGAACAGATCGAGGAAGAAGAAACTGAGGGCTTCGATTGAACGGGATAGGATCCAAGCAGAAAAGCAACTGGCTGCATTACAGATTCTACACGACCTGGCGCTGAAGACGGAACAGATACAATACAATGTTACAACTATTTGTTCAGTCATTTTATAACCGTACATAGTAATAAAGTGTTGTTCACATTTAGCTGGTCTGTTACGGACATTTCATGCTTATCAATACAAATTCAGAAGTTTGACTGTAATATCTTTCAACTCTCATTCTTTTGTTTTTTTAAAACCATTGTATATTAAAATTTTAACTTATGATAAAACCATTTTGTCACGGATGCTAAATAATGCCGCTCTCTGATAAGCCGCACCGATCTTGTCTTCTACTCTATTTGTTCACGTATCACAACAGATAAGATAACGGCGAGGTAAAATTACAAATCACCACTCCAGTTCCCTCCCTAATCGATTTGCAGCTTCCTAAAACTGCCAATTGCTCCGGCGTCCACAATGTCCACACTGCCGTGGACCGTTTCTACCTGATCGGTCAGTTGGATTTCCATCTCATCCAGTGCCAGTAGCATTTCCCGTTTTGTCAGCAGATATCGCTTAAATCGCTCGTTCAGCTCAGCCAGTGGGACTTCTCCGCCATACTCCCGAGGTAGCAGCTTTTCGTCGATGTTCCGCTTGAGATCGTCAACGTTTCGATGACACTGAAATTCGGAAAAAAAAATTGTCAGAAAATGACATGCACAATACCCTCATCACCGGCACTCAACTGCGACTTACATAAATTCGTGATTTGAGCTTATCGCTGGCAAAAGACAGACAGTATTTGCTGAGTTGTGCGGCAAACCCCGGCACGTTGACGAAGTGATTTTGCTTGAGCCGGATCGGAACGGCATTGACGACGCTTCGCAAATAGCCAGTCAGGTTTTCCAGCGACCAGCAGGTGACATGCGCCAGTGTCATATCGGTATTGTCAAACACGTGCGTGAAACCGGCAATCTGGTTGGCTTCGTCGTCGAACAACGCTTCCGTTACGATCATATTGAGGCGAATCATTTGATCGGAGTTGAACTTTTGGGCGTCGAAATTCCGAACGATGCCCATGATCACTATTCGACCTTCACTGTCACGACCGACCGGCACCATTGCGCAGTAATCGAGAACTTGCTTGAGATCCTCATCCAGGGGGTCAAGATTCTTGCACCATTTCGGATACGACTGTCTCATGGTGAGATACTTCTCTAACATCTCGCACGCTTTAAACACCGAAAACTTTTTGATTCGCAAGAATCGCAGTAGGAATCTATCGTCCGTTCGGCAGCTTTTAATCCGTCGATTCTTGGAGATCCATTCCCGCATCTGGTCCAGGGACTGTTTTCGCACGAATTCATTCTCCTTCAGTTCCTTCGCGGCCACACGCTTCAAGCGTTCGTTCAAGTTGGGAAAACTAAACAAACGACTCTCGTCCGGAACAATTGGCTCACTCTTATCACTGCAATCTGCCATCGTTTGCGATTGAATTCAAGAGATGAATGCTTCTATTCTAATGATGCCGATCTCGTGAGGAGAGCAACACCCGCACTGACGTAGTTGTTAGGGCACTCTGCGAACAGCAGCAGCAAAGTGAGGAAGAAGCGAAGATGTGCATGCACTATATGGGCGGATGGCATTTCCAGCAGAGCGAATTCCAGTTTGAACGATGATTATTCGGGCGGTGTGTTGATTGTAGTTGTTCTTGCATAATTATCGTTTGTTTGTCCAGCTTCATTTCGGGCCAATTCTTGTCAAACTATGAAATTTTTACTTCAGCAATATTGAAACCGATTTTTTTTTTCGAATTAAAACCTCAGAAAGCAGTACCGCTCTGTAGTTGATTACAATCATTTCAAATCATGTCAATTGATGATAGTGTTTTGGAATACACACGACTGAGTGCTTGTTTGCCGTTTTGTAGAGTGTCTCCTCCCGTTGTAGAGGAGACGCATCTTTGAGTTACTAATAATGTGAGATCGACAAATTAACAACGTCATTTAACGAACGGCTTTATTAGCCGATGCCGATTATCTGAAACTCATCATGTTAGTTGGTTAGTTCTGGCCGATGCGGTGTGAAATAGTCGGTTTAACTGAGTCGGAAACAATGAACACGTTTCTAATGATTGCATGTATGGATTCTAAAGAATCCCGAATCGCCCGTTGACGTCACTGCTTGAAGAGTTTCGAATCTGCTACCCACGAATGAGATAAACTGGTTGGTAAGTATGTTTTCAGAATGTTGATAATATTTGTACATTGCATACAGCGATGTCTCGTGCCGGTTTGTTACTTTTGGGTTTTCTTTCCAATGGTTCGAAAGCACGTAGATCATGCGGCAGGTAGCTGTTGAAAGCTTTCAGGGATTTCGTTGCATCTTTGTTTACGTGCATTGCGACAAAGCGGAATGGGGAAACCCACAAATAACAAGTGCAGAGATAAATGCACAAAAAGATCAAAACGTATTTCGATTGTCCGGTTTGAGGGTTTCTGTATTGATTTGAGCTGTTATTTGAGCATGGTAGTTTGTGAAAAAGGCGGTTTATTAGACAAAAATATTCTGTTTGTTCCTCCAAAATGTTCCATAATTGCAGTATGTGGATAACTCCCTCAATATTTTTCGTAATAATTTGTTGCCTCTAGGAAAGTGCCAAAATGATCCCAGTAGTTGTGAGACAATAACCGAACGCATACTTTGATCATTTGAACGTTTAGAATATTGGTCACGTTTCTAATTGCTAAATAGCTCTCTGAGAGGTTGCAAAAAGAAACAAAATGTTTTTTTTTTTGCGGTTCTGAAGGTAACACAAATGTTACTGCGCAGCAATGGGAATCTAATTCTTATTAGATTTTGATTGAGAATGACCGTAGAAATGTACGCAGTCACTTGATCTGATGGCTTGAGTGGCCAATTTCCACATGCGTCTGAACGATGGCCAACTTGCTTTTTATTCAAGGAATTGATTTTTAGTGCGGAATTAGTGCGACCATTGCACAGTGGTCCAGTATGCTACTTTAGGCGGACATGGAGTTTTCAAAGGATATTTGTGTTTTTAGAGCTTTGGTTACTTCTAAGAACTTGTTGCAAACTTGTTGTACTACAATTTGTATGAAAGTATTTTTTTTTCTTGCACTAAACGAAAGAGTCTCGAATACGCTAACTTTTTTATGAGCAAATATCGTGAGATGGTACGTTTAGAAAAGTTGTAAAAATTGTTATTATAAAAAACTTTGTACAACACTTTTTTCTAGCTTCAAAGCCTACTGCGATAATTCCGAATTTTAGTAAAACATCGTTTTTCGACTGAAAGTCCTTCATTTTTCACTTTTTCCAGCTTACTATGTTGGTAATATTGGTGCAACTAAGAAGTGTGTGAGAAGGGGCTATGGAACCTTGACTCCTGCCTAGTGCTGACAAGAATTCAATCTTTATTGTATACTAGCTGAACCCGGTGCGAGCCTTGCTACGCTGTAAATTTAAGAGAACTGGCGTGTTTATGATTGTTTTTTGGAAAAAGTTTTGTTAAAACATTTTCGTTTGCTAATATGTGACTTCGATTATATTGTATATTATCATAGTGGAACTACACGAAATTATTTTCTGAGTTTCTTCCATGGTGTTTCTCTCTGTGTAGAAGCATTTCATAGACAATTTTTTTATCTTGAAACTACGCCGTATCCTGTCAGTTTGAATGTAAGTTCTGGTGCTTAACGTTAGATAAACTTCTTGTGCATAATGTAGCACTGAGAGTAGCTCAAGCACCCCCTTGCTTGACTAAGAAGGGGTTCAAACTTCTATCGGAACATGCTTCTTACCCGAGAAATACACATTCTGTATTTTAGTTGGCTGGATAATTCTCATGTTTGGTTGAAATTTTATTTCACTTGCATGAGAGCTCCCCACAAATCACAAAAAAAACCCTGCCTCCAAAAACCTCCACATGCTAAATTTGGTTCTATTTGCATGATTAGTTTGCGGGCTATGCACAAACTTGTGTTTGATTTGTATGGGAGCCTTCCCCTCTAACCACAGACGGGAGGGGTCTCGAGTTTTGCATAAATTTCTGTTTCATTTGTATGAGAGCTTCTTCCAGAACTGCCATAAAAACATTTGTTACTCTCAAAAACCCCTACATGCCAAATTTGGTTCAATTTGCTTGATTAGTTCTCGAGTCATGCATAAATTTCTGTCTAATTTATATGAGCACCGCCACCTTCCAGAGGAGGGAAGGGTCTCGTACCACCAAAGAAATAAATACTGCCTCCAAAATCCCCAATGAGCCAAATTTTGTTCCATTTGCTGAATTAGTGCTCGAGCTATGTAGAAATTTGTATAGAAGCCCCCCCTTCTAAAAGAGAAAGAGGTCTTAAACCACCACAACAAAATCTGCCCACAAAATCGCCCACATGCAAAATTTGGTTCCTTTTGCTTGATTAGTTCTCGATTTATGCAGAAATTTGTGTTTCATATGCATGAGAGCTCCCTGTTTCAAAAGAGGGAGGGGTCTCGAGCCACCTTAAAAACATATATTGCCTATAACAAAAAGTCGAGTTATTAGTATGAGACACTGAAGAAGTCTGCACATTGTAGACGAAATACGCGTATCTGTCAAGATAAGCAAAGCTAGTTGGAATTAAATGGTAAATACTTATTTTTCTTCTAATTTCTAGTGGAAAATACTAATTTTTCTTCTAATTTCTATTTACAGGTATTCCACTAAACACTCAAACCATCTAGGATAAATATATTGCCTTCAAAATGCTCCACATGCCAAATTCGGTGCCCCCCCCCCCCCCTCTTCTATAGAGAGAAAGGGTCTCAAACCATTGAAAAATAATTTGTCTCCAGAAAACCCCACGTGCCGAATTTGGTTCCATTTACTGCATTAGTTCTTGAGTTATGCAGAAACTTCTGTTTCATTTGTATGAGTGCCTCCTCTTCTAGAAAGGAGAGGGGTCTCTTACCACCATAGAAATATTTATTGCCTCCAAAACGTCTCACATGCTAAATTTGGTTTGCTTTGCTTGACTAGTTCTCGGGTTAAGCAGAAATTTGGGTTTTATTTGTATGGGACCCCCTTGCAGAGAAGGGAGGGGTCTCTCACTTTCATTAGAAAATTTCTCAGCCCCAAAAACTTCTCCATGCTAACTTTCACGCCGATCATCTAATTAGTTTATTTATTTACATCACCGTCTTCGAATTGACGCACAGAATGAATTATTTAACTTACAAACTATATATTACTACTAATCCTATTTTTAAAAACGTTTGTTGACAAATTAAAATCAAATTCATCACAGACAACATTAAACGAGCGAAGACATGAATCCAGCGGGTTATTATAGCCGTAGTTTGTTCTATGATATGGAACTGCAAATAACGGAGAATTCCGGAACCTTCGAGCAGGAATGTTGAACAGTGGCTATCTGACAGTGGCTCCAATCCTATGAGCCTGCATCGGTCTAAATAGGGAGGAAGATTGACGGGGTCGTTCCATGGCAGTTGTCTCAGCGCAAAACGTAAAAACTTTTTCTGCACCCGTTCAATCGTCAGAACATGTACTACGTGGTATGGAGACCAAACCGGGGCAGCGTACTCAAGGATGCTTCGAATCAACGCGCAATAGAGTGTTTTCAAAGCGTAGATATCGGTAAAGTCAGACGCATGACGACGAATGAATCCCAAAACAGAAAAAGCCTTGGCAGTCATAGTACTGATGTGCTCGTTGAATCTGAGCTTGGAATCGATGGTAACTCCAATGTCGCGAATGGATGACACACGTTCCAGTGTTGTTGTTTCCATTTTGTATTCATGAAGAATAGGGTTATGGCATCGCCCGAAGGAAATGATTTTACATTTGTTGTTGTTTACTCGCATTCCGTTGTTGCCACACCAGGTCAACATTACATCAATATCTTCTTGTAGGGCTGCGCAGTCAGCAAGAGAAGCTATGACACGATAAAATTTTAGGTCGTCAGCGAACGACAGCTTGAACGAACAAAGCAGCGAATACAGGTCATTGATGAAAATGTTGAATAATAGTGGGCCCAGAACGCTTCCTTGTGGTACACCAGAAGTGATGCTGAAGGTGTGGGATCTGGCTAAGTTGATCACGACATATGCAGTACGATCAGTTAGGTACGAAAAAATCAGTGGGGTTGTGTACAAGACACGACCGGTTGACGTAGACTACGTTAAACCAAGTGATGCATTATAATGTTAGAGAAATTCTGTGTGGTTATTATTAGCGTTAAAAATGTTTCAATTATTCGTGCCGGTCGCTTACCCTTACCGATGGAAGCAGTTTAAGTCACAATATGACGGGTGCGGCTCTTATGAGACATGAAACCAGCGTTTAGAAGCCAGTATGTAAGAAAATTCTATTGTACGCTCTTGAGATATTATTTGGTGGCCCTGAAAAGGGCCGTTTGGTTTTATGAAGTCAGTATGTGGGAAAATTCTCTTGTACACTCTTTAGAACTCTATGGTGGCCCTGAAAAGGGCTTTTTGGTTTAAATGATGACACGGCCACGGTTGCACGTTTTACGATGGACTATCTTTAAGGCCTAGAAGATAGTTGAGGATCTTTAAGGGAATATAAAATTATTAAATTAATGAAAGTGTTAGTCATTCTTTTAATCATAAGCGCTTGACATTACTAAATGTTTATTCGTATGTCATACTGTGCCTGAATGGCCTGCATCTCGGAATTCTCACCATCGCCGGAACCATCAACAATGTTTTGCATCGTTTGGGGGATTTCAGTAACGACAGGCAGCGGAGGAAATTCTATAATACGCACATACAAACATATAGTTTGACTGATACCTTTTCTCCTTTTCAACATTCACCATTCAAATACCATACCATTCGGATCATTTGTATACAATCTGAGTTGTAGTATGCCTTTGCATAATTCATCTTCAAAGAATCAAAGATTTGCAATTTATGCAATATTAGAAATTCTGGATTTCAAGGGTAATAATAAATATTGAAATACTCTAGAATTCAAATTACGATAAAATTCGTTATCAGAAGATATCCGACCGGTTTATTGATTGCTATGAAAACACTATAATCAATTGCAACATTTTCAGATGTGTAAGTGTCTCTAAAAATGTTCAAAGTTCAGAAAGTTTTATCAAACAGAAAATAACAAAAATTATCTTGCAGTTGTTGTACGATTATATACAAGTATATAGGGTACATGCCCCTTGACTCAGTCGATTATGTAGCGCACGATTACAATTTTAACTATAACTCATACAATAATTTAGCTAGAAACGATATTCAACTAGTTATACCTTTGCTAAGACATGCTTAACAAGGCGTTTGCTGTACTGGACCATGAAAAGTCACCAACAAACATAATTGAGTCGAAAACTTTCGATGGATATGGATATCATTAAGGATTCTTGTTCGGACGAATTCCAGTAGAGTTTGTTTATTTCCTCGCTCCGAGCATTCGGCTATATTCGGTATACTATACGGAATATAAAGCTACTTGATAACATCTAAATGACTTTCTCATGTGATCAATCGGCCATTCCATTTCAAAACATTAAAATTCCCACTATATTCATTAAGTTATATAGGTGTTGGTATGAATCAGCCCTTCAAAAAATACACAACCGCTCACTCTTACTTTTCCATTGAAAACTTTTATATTCTACATTTTACTATGTGATGAATACATTAGGCCAAAGTTGGGAATATAAGGTTAAATTCGTACTTAAAATATGGTTAATGGTTTTTTTGTGAAATTATTATTCATGTTTCTATGTGAATGTGAATTTACCTGACAATTAGTGAATCCATTATGGCTAAAACTTTAAGGAAATCGAAATACATATAAATATATTAGATCTCGCAGAAGAAAGAGAGTGAGTTTTATAAAATATCATTATTCTTTGCAATGAGTATTGGACAAAATGTTGGTTAATATATGAAAAATTCTTATGAATATAAAATAAACACCTGATAAAATAATCACACATTAAAACATGTTTAGCGCATTAGTTGTATCGATATCATTTGAAGGTTCATATGCAGTAAAAGCATGCTTCGCATGTCATCACCAGAATACAATTAATACTATGTTGAAATTTATTAAGACATGGAGCGATAACATAGAAAGATATTCAATTGCTATGATGACATGCACTTTGTCAAATTGATTTGAATTTAATAAATATCAATTTCCTACCTCGAGTTGAAGGACCTTGAACTAGTTGTTGGCAACGCATTACCTCTTGCTGCTTTCAATTTCGTCCGATAACTACGAGCTCGCTCGGCATCGGTGCATGGTCGTTTCGAAGGATTTCCCGTATGTTCGCTTTTTATGCGCTTCCTGAATCTGCGCAAGCGTTCTGGATCAAATCGGTTAGGCATTCTCACTTTCACTGTTTCTAAAAAAGTTTTTCTTCCTAGAGGTAGGCTCTATCCATCGCGAATCGTTAACACAACAGAACAACTGTTTATAACACACAACTAATTGGAATTTACAGAGAATGTTGGTTCGGAATATCATGTTCGACATCGAAAATGGTGTCCGTGATATGGAACACATTCCACACACACACATGTGATTAAAGGTATGCGACGAAGGGAAAACAAGTTTTGCTAATACCACTGGCTGCCAATCGAAAATTTGAAACGAAAATCCCAATCAAACAAACTCTCAAGCTGAGAATATTAAATTGAAAGTAGCAAAGATGGATTTGTATCTGGTAGGATTTTTCAGTGAAAATAAATCAAAGGAACCGGCAGACTTTGATTTATTTTCACTGATTTTATGGATCCGCTGCATAGTACACTGTTGCCTAGTAACGATTTGGCAAAATCCAGTATGACTGTCAATCGACCGAAATGTAAGATAAACTCTTATTCAAATTACTCTCTTAAATTAGAAATTGAATTGATTTATTGATTCATCGCGGGTTGCGCCAACCAGCTAGGAAAAAATTTCCACCGTCGGGGAATTGTCTTGCTCGCCTTCCATGGAGGCTCTCCCGCAAACAGTAGCGTTTTTGCAGTCGTGACGAACAAATCGGCACTAGATTAAATGGCGCACAAACCGAACGAAATATTAATTTAATTCTTATATAAACAACTCTCTGAACTGGATTGGTTGTCCTCAAAAGGACAGATTATCAATTTATAGATTGCGCTAACCAGCTGGGTAAAAAAATTTACCGACGGCTCGCTCTCCATCGAGCACCGAACTAAATTTAAGATTAGTTCTTTAATAAACAACTCTTTTATTTTAATTCATTGTCCTCAAAAGGACAGATTATTTCCACCTACTGCTGCTCGCCCCATAAGGACGCTTTCCCCAAACAGCAGCGTTTTCGAAGTCGCGGCGAAACAATTGCCACGATGAGGTAAGATGGCGGCTTGCACAAACCGACGCGATTGTGCGCCCCCATATCCGCCATTATACCTCATCGCGAAGATCGCTGTTTGGGAGAGCCTTGGTACATCTCACCACCAGCTGCTACGCGACCACCATCTGCTACGCGACTACCAGCTACCTCTGCGACCAGCTCCGCTGCCGGACGAATGAAACAGCTACGACCCGCTGCCTGCGAACAGCTGCCTGCGACCAGCTCCGCACAGCTTCAATGCTGCCAAACGACTGAGGCATAATTTTCCTTAGTGTTCGTTATACACCGTTCTCAGCTGCGTGCGAGACGTACATGGAGAGACGAATGACATGATTGGTTAAAGTCTCTCTCTAATACAAAGAAGAAGAAGATGATGCAAGACGTTCCTTGCTTCGATTTGAAATCTGTGATAGGAAATTTGGTAAATTTACTCTGCAAAATAACATTATAAGACATCACCTTATATTTGCGTTATTTTCAATAGTTTACTATTGTTTGAGAATAATGCTTGACAATTGAACTGGAGCGCGGTAAAATTTCTGACCGATTGAGGAAGAAATCATGTAAATCTATCGTGGAATATTTGAGTTATTCGCGTACAAAACGTACGGTTTTTCGTGACGGTCGCAAAATTTTAGATTTTCATTTGACACCCTACCCTTGCCGTAAGACGTAGTCTACGTCAAAATCCACTCCGTAATCGAATCTGGAAAACCTATGTGTCTCAGTTTTTCGACGACTAGAATATGAGGAACAGTGTCGAAGGCTCTCGCGAAATCAACGTACACCGCGTCAACTTGTCGCCTCGCTTCGACTTCGCGTGACAGTGAGGTGACGTAACACATAAGATTCGTTGTTGTAGAACGGCGTTTCATAAAACCATGCTGGCCATCGAAGATGATTGGAGATGCCATGTTGTATAAAACATTGTGCACCAGTCTTTCAACCACTTTGCTGAGACAGCACAGTATAGATACGCCACGATAGTTCGATACTTGATTACTGCTGCCAGACTTCCAAGCTGCCGGAAACGTCTTTTCGTAAAGCGATCGGTTGAACAAACAGGCAATTGGACTCGCTAGTTCTTTGGAACACTCGAGCCTATAAGGTTGAGAGGTCGAGCCTGTAAGGTTGAGGTTGGAAATTCATGTTTATATATAGAGTAGGGAACGGCTTCAGCTCCGCGGGACCCTATTCCAAACACGGGGTAAACGTTAACCTACAACATTTTTGCATCATTTTTTGCAGTATGGTGCTTCACTAGATGGAGTATGGTGAATGTTTACCATGGTAGTTTCTCTGTAGGAACAGGGATAACCCTAGTTCTTAACCCTCTTCTTCACAGAGATCTTTTTGAGGGTTATTGCGAGAGTCGCAGTGACGTTTGTCACTTGGTGAAGTGAGAAAAGTCACCTGCAGTGACGTGACTCTCCTGGGAAAATCAAATGGAGAGTCATGTCACTGCAGGTGACTTTTCTCACTTCACCAAGTGACAAACGTCACTTCGACTCTCGGAATAACCCTCTTTTTTTAATACGGGATAGAAAATCTACAACCAGACACCTGATCAACTCAGGGTGTGTGGGGATGAGAGTACTAACTCCTCGACTAAAAACCCACCCGTGCCATGAAGACCTATCCTCCTCGGAAACACTTTTCGGTATTACTTCGTGGAGGGGGTACCCACTGTTTCTAACTGCTTAGATCTTAAGTAGTTATTTGGTACCTGCGACCTTCCGTTGGTCGTTCCGCCATTTTTGTTTGGAGATCGAGGACTATCTGAGAGGCTGTCGTGCATGCCGCGTCCCAGATGTCCCGGTCTTGGCACATCCTCTGAACAAGATTGTCCGGAGTCATGTCGTGACCGCTTACGTCTATCATGCCGGATCTTGCGCCGTCCAAGCGAGGACATGCGAAGAACACATGTTTCAAGGTTTCCTCAACTCTCACGCACTCGGTGCATGCGCAGATATTGTCTGAAGCCAGCGAAATCTGCGTTAAGTGGAATTTTACTTCACCATGTCGCCTACCGACCGACCCGGATAGTAGAGGGTTGTTTCATTCCCGCTGCCACTTAACCATAGATGCGGTTCTAGTGGTCTTTCGAATACCTGTTGTGCCACGTTGTTCGAAGCACTCTATATCGTCTTTTATAACGATGCATATTAGGATTATCAAACTGCGTCGCATGATACCGTTCGATATGCACTAACCATGACCCGTAACGCTGGTAGATCACCTTTTCGTGGTGCGTTACGGGGTATCAGATCAAACTAGGGAACATATTTGTTTTTTGCAGTCAAAGGAACATATCTTAGTCCTTATTACATTTTATGTCTTGTGAAAAGTGATAATACAATAGGGTTTTGATGCATGGTCAGTATCGGAGTCATAGTTTGTTTTATTTGCAATGAATCCAGTTTTGACTGATAAAAGAGCGCGCCTATGAAGAGTACTCTCACTCCTCAAAGGGTTTAAATAGCTGAAAATTTCAATAAAAGTCGATTCATTGTCAACAAAACGAGCAATGACAACATTATGGTGATGAAGTAACTCGACATGCACTAAACGAAGGATACGGGATATACTACAATAGATCAAGTTACTGGTTGCAATAACAGAGGGAAAAAAATGCATTAACTCTTGAGCTTACCTAGGTAGCACTTTGAACTCAAAGCAGCTCCATGCTGGCCCACCGTACGTTAGTATGGATAGGGCTAGTGGGGGACAGAAGCTTACACTTACTCTCTTGTACCGCTAAGATTGTTAACAACCGTGATCTCACGATGTATCTAAAAAAACCACGCCGATCTTAACTTTGTCGTACACCGTGTTCCATGGCACCTGGCTAAGAATCGATCGTTATGTCGATGGACCAACTGTTTGGGAGAGAGAGAGAAATCGTAAGCGTTGCTTGCGCCATGATCTGATTGGTTCATACTGTCACAGTAACCGTGCCAGCGATTCCATCAGTTATAGCTGTGCACCCGTAAAGGAAAGGTTACGGGAAAGGCAAAATCCCGCTCCAACCGCGTCGGATTGTAGTTCTCAGTCGGTCGTATTCACCGTCTGCTTCGGAAGGACAACTGTGCCGAGCATGATGGTAGGAAACAAGAAGACCAGAATCATCCGACGTCACCTGCAGCTGGCCATCCGCAACGATGAAGTGCTGAAAATGATGTTTCTCCGGTGTGACCATTTCACAGAATGGTATCCTGCCAAACGTCCTGCAGCCCAAGAAGACAGAAGAAGATTTCAATCGCGAACCGTTTTGATCAAATGTTGATCAAATCAATTTACCGACTAAAGAGTAGGGTATGTGTCCCTTGACTCAGCCTATTATGCAACCATCGATTACATTTTTGATTATAACTCTTAAAGTTCTCAAGCTGAAGGCGAGATTCAAATTGTTCTACACTTGCTAAGATAAGTTTGATAATACATTTGGTAGTATGTATCAAGAAAAGTTACACAACTATAAAGTCAGAAACTTTCAAGGGATATGAATTTAATGTCGGTCTACAGGCACCAAATTGGGTCTATGCATGGATGCAAATTCGTCCCATTCGATGGATTTATTACTGAATGCAGTCTCTGTACGGTTTTTTCTTCTTATTCTATGAATTAAGGCATTGCCAGGTGTATTCGCTTTACTTAACACAAAATTTCACAAAACAAACTATAGTAAAACTGCTTTGAAACACATAAGTGATGTTCATATATGATTTACTAGCCATTCAATAATGAAAACATTTTAAATCACTATACAACGACTTAATTCCTTCTGTTTGTGTTTAGATGAGCCACTTGAATATAAGCAACCGCAAACACATGCATTTTCACTTGAAACTTTACCAATAATAACCTTTTTACAACGTTAATGATAGAGCAGGCCAAAGTTGGGAACATACAAAAAAATATGTCCCCAACATTGAGTCTATGATTTTCTTGTTATATAATTGTTGTTTTAGCTTTAAGAAGAGTTAGTTTGTAACGTGTAACTATTTTCTGCACATCCACACTGCATTACTTGTGTAGATCATCTGTTCAGCTTAACCAGTGAAATCATTATTCCCCAAAGGTTCAAGAAATCGAAAATTACGCCGAAGTGAAAAACTATAAGTTGATTAATATTGCCTCAATTGCTTCGGATTATATCGGTCATCTTAAAAGCAGCATGATTTTGATAACTTTTGCTATATTAATGACACATTTGGTACATAGGGAACGTCCATTAATTACGTCACGCAAAAATTGACTTTTTATAACCCCCCCTCCCCCCCTTGTCACGTTTTTTGTATGGACCTTCAATTTTTTTTTGTATGGATCGTCACGTTTTCTCATACCCCCCCCCCTCCCCCCCCCCCCCTACTGCGTGACATAATTAATGGACCTTCCCATAGGCCGAATGAAGGAGCTAGGCTAACATTACATCCTCTTACCCTATGCTTGATTGAAATTTCTATGGGCTCGTCGAAATTTTCATTACCACGCACCGGTTCAACATGGCGTTGCTTAAAATGCGCGTCCCTAAGAAACTGGCCAAATCAATTTCACACGTCATCTTCATGTTCAAGTGTTTAGCGGCGTCACGTCAATTTTTTTATGGAGTACCATAAGTAATAGCGTAGGGATTCATTGTTCTATAGACTGAGTAAAATATATTACAAATTTATTGATTTAATGACATCAATTTCTTCACATCAACAAGCAGTCCTACGTCAACTTTGCAGTTATGTCACTGACAAAACTCATCCTTTCGTTTTTCACGTGACGTACTCAATCAACAATTCCTCAATGGTAAATAATGGTCATTATGCAAACTCACACATTTACTTTTGTTTTGTGAAATTGCTAAAACAGCCACCGCCAACAAATGAAAGAATTCCATGCGCCTGCATGAATGCAACCCAATTGCATGAGCATTATACTTTCTATCATGTACGGTTGTTGAATCAAACGCAAGTTTTTGTTGACTTACTTCATGCAGGTACTGCGGTGTCGATTAATGTTGCTCAAAACTTAGTGAATACTAAATATATTGTAACCCTTAGCTCGCCACATACACAATACTAATTTTGATATTCAGAAAAAAATTTACGGATTTGATCAGTAAAATCGAGTTTCTACTGAATGATCTGTAAAATTTCTTCCTTCAAAGAACTAAAGCCTGGACTCGGAAAAAATGAGACACACAAAAATGATCACCAAAAATTCATTTTAAGTCGGATACTTATCAAATTTTCAGGGATTAAATATCTATATATTAGTTATGTTTTGGCATAATTCCAGTGCGCCGTTCGATGTTTTTTGTCTTCTGGAACATCTTCACAATGCGGGACACGGTGGAATGGTGGCTTTTGTCGATCCATCTGTGTGACTGACCAGGATTATCGATCACCGCGCTCAAGATTTACTGACATAGCTCTTCTTGTTTCGAATGCGTCTTGAAAACTACTTGACAAATCGCGATAAAATTTTGCACACCTAAACATAACATTCTAAACTAGTATTACTTAAAATTTCATAAAAGTTACACCCAAAACAAAGTGTCGCATTTTTTCTGAGTCCAATATTTACAAGTTTACAGCAATTCGTATGAAAATATTACTGAACATATGTATTTATTTTAAAGCTGTACTTTGTACACTAATGAACTGTGATTGAAATTCCACTGTTCAGTAAATGCTTTACCGATTTTCAGTAAAATCAAATCATCACTGACGCAAAATGGGAAAATCAGTCGACTTCAGTAATTACTTACTGAACGCGAGAGTGTAAATCACACCTGTCAAACCTCTGCCATTTTCGCGTGCTAAAGCGGTGGCAGCTGATCAAAATAGTATTTTCTTTGATTTTTTCCATTGATTTTCTGAACGAGTTAAAGGCACCCGACAAGTGTTGAAACGTGGGCAACAACAGAGGTTTCAAAAATTTATAGCTGCGAATGTTCCTCAGCCAGCTCCTAAATGCATCGGAAGCCATGAAGTCGTTCGCTAAATTGATGGTGTCGACAAAACTGTTCACGTCAATGAGCCATTCATGTTATCATGTGATACATGTCCCCATAATCCAAACCTTGCAGCTATTATTTCGGAATCCTGAGACCAGATCTCTTCAGGCGCTTGAAGATGCAGATCATCTTTCACAGGATTATTTCATGACAAAAATGATTATTTAAAGAAAAAAACCCACCCGCTAGATGCGTTAAACTTAAGAACAGGAAAACAATTTAACTGATGTTTTTTGTAAATTAAATTTTACAGTCTTTTACTGTACATTTTACTGAACTTCCGTGTGGCTTACTGAGTTTTTCAGTAAGTTTTGGCAGTTGAGAGTTGGGCTGAGTAGACAACTAGGATGGAGTGTGCGTCCCCGCAACATAGCTATGGTCCTCACCTCATGCTTCCACGGGTCAAGAGATGGCAAAGACCGCCAGCTGAGGGTTGCGTACTTAGCTGGTAGTGAATTGCTGCTATCGCTGAAGACGAACAAAAACGTGCTTAAGCGTGAACCAAAGAACTCTACACTTTAACACTCCATGACATTTCTTGCATTTCAGGATCAACCGAATGAAGATCATATAAATATATACACTATTATATAAATCATTCATGAATATGAGAGGGACCAGCAGGGCACCCGATTGAAGCACTCTGGATGGGGAGAGTGGGAATGCCAACTCCACATTGCTAACAGTTTGTGAACAAAGGGCGGGCTCTTCTCCCCGCCCATTGGGGCATCTTCATGTAAGATAGCTTGCTCTCTTGACCAATTGTTCAACCTTGTTGTTGTAATGAGATTCTTTATATCCCTATGGATACGTATAAGTGATGTTGCCTATTAATCCACCCAACCCGTTTTTGGCCCTTTATACAATGACAAGATTGGGATAATCAGTGGTTATTCAAGCTTGATCAAGTAAAAAAAAAGAGAGGAGAGCCCATTGCTTTCGGACTTAGTTTCCGTGCTGCAATAGGTGGTAGTATATATCATACATCATACAAATCTCGAATACTTTTTCAAATGGACGTATGTAACATTTGGACGAAAATGAGAAAATAAACATTGAATTATTATAAGTTGATTTTTATTCCTATTTAAAAATCGGACATGTTTATCCAAATCTAATTCTTCTGAACGGCTTATCATTGTGCTTAAAAATTACAGTAGGAGAGAAAATTCAAGTTTCATTTCGGAAAAATGCTTTTTACGACGGTCTGCAATAGAAACAGAAAATATGTCATTTTGATAAGTCAGCATGATAGACGGCATGTTACTTTCGTCAAAATGATACGCCAATCTTTACATTGTAATATTACGTCAAGTTGTCATATTCTACACCGATAGGTCAAACTTCTCAAAATGACGTATCATTTTTTTTCGGCATTTTTACTGCAAAAATCTAATTTATAACCCTTGTGGTATAAAACCTACTACTAACGCGTCATTTAGGGGAACTTAAATGATATAACAATGTTTCGCAAGTTGCTTTTCAACACCAGCGACTTGTCTCAATTATTCCCAAAAAGTGCCAAAGTGTTTTTTTTTAAAGTTAGTTAAAACTTTCAAGATTAATCCATCAAAAAGTTAATCTTAAATGAGCATATATACATGATTTTGTAATGATTTGCTAGAACTACGCCTTTTTTTAGTTTTGCGACGAGAAATGAGTGGTGATATGTACACATAGGAAGTATGTGTGGTAACAAATTTCATTAGTTTATTATATTGCAAAAAACATAGATGGCACACATAGATCCCAACAAACATCGGTGTTGAATTAGAGCTTGTTCAAACAAATTTAGTTATTCTAGAAGAAACAGCTGAATAGCTTCTCCTTGCTTGAACAAGCTCTAATTCAACACCGATGTTTGTTGGGATATTATCATTGCTTTTATTCCAGTGTATATTTTCAAACTTAACAGACAAAATAAGATTATCTTTAGAGTAAATCGTTCATAAACAGCTTTGATTCAAATCGCACATAAAGAAACACACAGTTCCCTAGTAGCACACTTGTTGAAAATAAGTCAAAGTAACTGCAATGTGACTCAATTAAGTCACAATCAAGTTTCTGCAACCAATTATGACAAAGATGTGTTGCTTGGGTTAATTCCGTCAGTATTATTTTTTCAAAGGTGAAAAAGCAATCTGATGTTTATTAACCTCGAAATTCGCTTATTGATTATTTTAAACTGAATTCCCTTCTATCGTACAATATACTGGAGGAAAGAATGGCGGAACTTCCTTTTTTACCTATATCGTTTATTTTTCAATGTTTATGGAACCGGTAACTCATTGACTTTTGGTGGCATGATTTACTTAAAATTTCGTTTACTAGAACTTATACCGGTTACTCATTGTTTACTCGAGGCGTTTTTGGCGATGGATTGGAAAAGAGATATTGAAATGGTACTAAACAGTCCGATTAAAGAGAACGGCATTTCATCAAGACTGTAGTTCCGCAATTGAAAAAAAAAGATTTTAAGAATGTGATGCTTTTTCATTGATTCAAATATCGTCCCATGTGATAACATATTTCTAACTACGGTTTGACTTGTTCATTATAAAAAATAACTTTATTTTTCACTCATATATTGTATATTCTAACACTTAAAGTGCAAGCATATTTATACCACATACGTAAAACACGGCTTCTCTTACATTCTACAGTTCCAACAACTGGTTAGTTATGGTACACATAATGTGCATTAGGCAATCAAATTCCTCAAATAGAACTAAACTCGTCGTCTATTGCCACCTGCATTATTCGATCCGGCTTTTTCTGCCTCTTTCTTTCGGTCTCCTACAAAACTGCTACAAATATGCGAATATGTTTCGAAAGTAGAAAGCCGCTGACGCTTCTTCTCTCTAGGCAACGAACAGAGCACCGGTCATTCGGTGGAGGGTAAAGATGTAAATTTTATGATAGAAAACACGTTTTTGGCAACATTTATTCAAATCACCCGGCACATAGACACTCGCAGTATAGATTTCGGTCTGTTATTCCGAGCGGTTCAACAGTAACAAATTAACACGACTTACATAACAATTACTTTCACTAAGCAGGGAACGATCAATCGATGTTCAACTTCCGGAAACTGCCCACCATTCCGCTTTCGATTTCGCTCTCCTTGCCGCAACCTCCGGCCGCCGGGTGGTTCTGGTTCCACAGGGCCGAATACTTGGTAACGTCGATTTCCATTTCGTCGAGCAGGGCCAATTCGTCCTCGGACTCGCGCACCAGCTTGTGGAAGTTGTTCGAGAGCTCCATCGAGTCGTTGGTTCCGTTCAGATCCGAGGGCAGCAGCGACTTGTCCAAGTGCTTTTTGGCTTCGATCAGGGTTCGGTGGAACTGTGGAAAGGCCAGAAAAAAAGTCAATTAAACATTTTGGTTTGCCGAAATGGGTGTTTGGTTTATATTATTGCCGTGTGCTGGAAAAATGGATCATTAGCAGTGGCGTGTCCCCTGGGGCGACCGGTGTTCGACATAATAGTGAGAATTGGAATGCTTTGAAGCGATGGTCGGTCAGTTTGATTGTTTTGTCAAACTAAATTGGCAGTTGATTATTTGCTTAGGATGGAAGGCTGGTTGGGGTATGACAGTGAGGCCACTGCTGGTGAATTATGTGGACTCACGCACTAATTGGTGCTACTGAAATGGCAAGGTCTGAAACTTGTTCGGCATTTTTTTTCAATTACTCAGGAACATCTTCGATTTTTACATTATTATTTTGGACCTTTTAGGAGAAACTCGATCACAATTTTTAGTAAAACATGTGATGGAGATAACTTGATTGTTCGATGGAACGATTTTTTGTGAAGCCTTGTTTTCCCATTAACTGCTAAGGAATTCAAGAAGTAATAAGTGTCTAGGATTCTCTATTGCACGCGCACCTTCCGGGTACATCCTTTGACATTCACCTCGAAGGCCTGCCACATCGCTCAAACTCAATTCCCAGCCATCCAACAATCACCTTTTATTCAATCAAAATTGCTTTTGACCTAACAAGCGCTTCCCATCGCTGCTGTTGTCGCCAAGTTCCGCACCGCAATGTTTCACCCTTCGTCGTACATTTGCATGACCAATGTACATACACTTTCAACTGCAACCTTCTAAAGTGCGTCGCCGTCGTGCCTGGCTGGTTGTACATAAATGAAACACCTTTGACAAGTTTGAAGTACCTGCTCTCCATAGAATGTCTCTAGACATACGGCGGCGTGGTCTCCGTCGGCGGCTTTTGACATTGACCCAAATGGAACAAATTTCCATTCAAACTTTACACACTTTGATCCCACAAATGCTTGCTCATGATCTCGAGTGAATGACGCTCATTCTTAAGTTGCCAAATCGGCGCTCAAGATTTGTTATTTCAAAACCACACACGATGAAGACACAAGCATCACAAGCACTGGGTGCGTGAATTGACAATTACCGATCAGATCGTTTGTTGCGCCACATCAAATGAGCATAATTATCTCGAATTACCTGTTTGCTCTGCCTCGAACGGGCGTCAGTCAGTGGCGCAAGTAAAATGAGAGATCTTTGGCAATCATCACCGTCGACGGCCTGACGGCGTTTTCCGAGCTCAGCTGTCTCAGCACGTGAACGCAAGACGTTTTCAGACTAATATGCAGATTGCGTCTACCAAATTGTCAGACAATAGCCGCAGACGGATCATTCACTTAAAGCCTGTAGCAAATGGACAAAGACTAACAGTTTAGCGATTAATTAAACACAACGTAAGGCGATCAATCCGCCATGGCTGGTGGCGCTTGTGGATAAAAAAGGTTATGGTACTTCAAATTATAATACTTCAGAAGTCAAATTTAGAAAAATCTTGAAATTTTAGAAAATATTTTCCAATTTGATTTTTTACTGCAACAAGACTGTCATTGGAGTGATGAGCTTAAAGCTGTCAGCAACGTTTGCTTTTCATTACAATGATTTGATCTTTTCACTCAAATAAGGCGAACTACGCCGCACGGCTTAAGGCGATTTTCGATGACATCATGTGATTCGGTGACTCAAGAGTTACTTGAGTTACTCGAATGAAGTATGTTGCGCTGGAGTATGTCAAGTGCTGCGTGCGTTTGCTTTCAGGCTTGTCTTTGGTCAAGGATGAAAAGCAAACTAGATAGGGGAGGATGGTACAAAATGCACCGTTTGAGCAACATCGCGAATTACTAGGGAATGGTGAATTACGATATTTTGTTTGTAGATCAAATGTGAAATTCAAAACGATGATTTTTCGAGATTTTTCGAACCTCTTCCAATTTGATCCCAAGACGACACCGGGGTAAAACGCCTGTTTCAATGCACAATATGCACCCCAAAATTGGAGTAAGATGCACCACAACACTGGGATACAATGCACCACATTATTGAAATAGCATGCACCGCTTGTAAAAGGTAAAAACACGGCTATAAAAAGTTACTCATTAGAGTTGTAAAGAGAGGAGGTTGCAACATATCGCCACATCTTTTTAGCTCTGTTTGGTAGTCAAGCAGCCAATGGGTATCGAATGCTTTGCGATATCTAGGGTTTTTTTTCATTAGGGCGAATCTGCAATTGAGAGACTCTCTTTGATTACTTTCTCTTTCATTCATATTCCATTCAGCGTTACGTTTTTCATTCAACTATTTGTAGAATATGGTAGCCTGTACTATTGTGTTTCTATCTGTACTAAAGTATCCCTCAAAAGATTTATATTGGCGCTGTAATAAATGAAAGAGAGCGAGAGAGGAGAGAGCCTCTCATTGTTAGATTCGCCCTTTTGAAAAAAAAATCCTAGATATCGCAAAGCATTCGATACCCATTGGCTGCTTGACTACCAAACAGAGCTAAAAAGATGTGGCGATATGTTGCAACCTCCTCTCTTTACAACTCTAATGAGTAACTTTTTATAGTGTTTTTACCTTTTACAAGCGGTGCATGCTATTTCAATAATGTGGTGCATTGTATCCCAGTGTTGTGGTGCATCTTACTCCAATTTTGGGGTGCATATTGTGCATTGATGGCGTAGCCACGGTGCGTTCTGCCCCAATGAGGTCTAAACAGGTGGAGAAGAAGTGGTTAAATTGTATTAGTGTAATGCAAAATACTGTCATTGTGTTCGTGAGATGATGCACAGCCTGTTTTTTGTAAACATGCGTGACGTAGATCTCCAAAAACAACAATTTACAAGAGCAGCAAATCACAAGATGGAATGTTTATTTTCGGTAACTGGTATAGTTTTTAAAAGGTTTTGGCTGAAAAATGCCCCTTTGTGCAATAAAAGGATGCGGAAAAAAAACTTAACTTGCTTTGTTATCATTCGCTTGTTTTTGGAGTTCTACGTCACTACCCGAAATCATGGATTGTTTACACATTTTTCGTTACTAATACCGACAAACACCCTGCTCTTCGCCACCTGTATAGACCTCATTGGTTCTTCCCCACTGTTAGTTTTGCATGAAGTTTTGATACTATCTTGAAGTTTTGCTGTAAGCGATGCGCTACATGTGAAGAGAATTTATCATAAACCATGGATATAAGGCAAGATAGCAGCTTATTTTAATTACCATTTATAATCGGCAAATCTGCACAAGTTACGCAGAACATTTTTTTTTTCAATTTTTGAAACGTGTGGAATTTATTCAAACTAGTGTTGCGTTTCCCCATTAACTAGAATCTCAAATTTCACCTACACTACATAACCTCAAAGTGATCTTTAATTTGCCTCCAATGTGGATATGATGTCAAAACAGTAAATAGTTACAAAATCGTCGGCGTAGTTCGAGGCATGTTCGCAACAAAATCTGGACTAATTAGGGGTGTGATATATCTCTTAAAATATTTCATCAACGCGTGAAGTATTTTGCAGACTGATGAACGTATGTCTATTCATTGTGTAAAATCAATTTTTGGTGATAAAATTTTGGGGAAACCCCACTTTCAATGCGTAAAATGAAAGCTCTAAATCCATATTTTGAAGGAAAGATATTGAAACTGAGCCAAAACTTTGTTTTTGTATTCCAAATCACGGTTGCCATGACTGGAACATTGCACCAATTATCGTAGTTTTAAATTCTGGTTCCTTTGATGGCCAATCGCTTATGTTTTTTTATGGGAGTGGCCATAACAGAAACACATTTATGAATCCTAGACGGTTTGAGCTGTTCAGTGGAATACCTGTAACTAGAAATTAGAAGAAAAATCAGTATTTTCCATTTAATTCCAACTACCTTTGCTTATCTAGGTCGAGTTATTAGTACGAGACACTGAAGAAGTGTGCACATTGTAGACGAAATACACATATCTGTCAAGATAAACAAAGGTAGTTGAAATTAATTGGAAAATACCAATTTTTCTTCTAATTTCTAGTAACACATTTATGGCCAAGTGGCGCAAGAAATCTGAACATTTAAGAAAAATGGATTAGGTCTATCTTTTGATTTCCGACCAAATGCTTAAGTTTCGATGAATGGAGACGTACTATTTAAATGTGATTTACTCAACGAAAGGTATCTCATGACGATTTGTATCACCAATTGGTGAGAAATATAGCTTTAAGTTAATTAAATGAAATAGATTGACTAATTTTTGCCATTTTTCCTAATTTCGGGTTGCCTAAACGAGAATGAAACATAAAAACAACAACAATAAAAGTTTTTGTGAGCATTTTATCACAATTGAAAAATGGGGGGGGGGTCTGCGAGCGTTACGTAATTAAAGGGGGGGAGTCTGGTCAAGTGTTACTTATTGTTACATAGGGGGGGGGGGAGTCCAAAATCCCGTTTTTTTGCGTTACGTATTTTGTGCACAAAGTCTTGGTAATATGCAGCTGTGGTCGAGCAAGTGAGTGTAGTAATTTTCGACAATAATGAGATACGTGATGGAGTTTTAAACCGATACTTTGAATGGCACAGAGACACAAAACTGTGTCACGTAAAACACGCTCCAGCACTTGATTATCGAAGTACTGATCCGGTGTTAATGAGGCAACAATTTCTAGCGTTAAGTGTATTGCCGCTAATTCAGTGACGTATACGGAACAAGGAGTTTGAAGTTTACGATTGGCGCTATAAATTTTATTAAATATACCAAAGCCTGCTGACTCCGTCAGTGAAGAACGATTTAGTGGAATCAACTTGGCCAAACTTTGCAGCAAATATAACCGGAGCAATCATAGGACGATGATGCTCCTGCTTCATGGATAAATCAAAATGAACCGAACTGTGTAAATCGGAGACGCAAAGAGATTATCGAGTTACCATGAATGAAATGTTATCCATGCCATCTTTCAGAACTCGCCACCTCGCACTTCGCCTCAAGCAGAGGCGTCAAATTAGTCAAATCAGTCGTCCGCAACGATTCTATTGCCGTCCTTAGTCCTGGCGAGAAGCGGTATACTCGTGTAGATTGCACACAACTACCTTCTCGAACTCACTGAAAGTATGCACAATAGACTGGAAGATTCGTCCGTTTCCTTCGATATATCTCGTTGTTAACTCTCCACACTACTCACTGACGATTTAGTATTCAACATGTCTCGAAATATTTGTTCCAATCTTCGGATCGGTCATCTTAATGTTGAGGGCTCGAGCACCACATTGATGACATCAAGCTACTGCTTACAGGAATCAGTACCACGTTTTCGCGGTTACAGGCACCCTGTGGATTTGCCATGTGGAAGAGGTCGTGGCACCAGGACTTGTGGTGAAATAGGGATTTCTGTTCGAAAAGGAATAAATGCTACACCTATCGTGAAATCAAGCTTCGACGCTGCAACTCCCATCGGACAAAGGATCGAATTCCTTGCTGTCCAAATCAAGATCCATCTGCTGAACATCTACACAGTGACATTTTACAATCCGGTATGCTCCAATCTTTCCTTCATTCAAGGGTATGAGAAGGTCCTTATCGAACTACTAGACTTTGGATTCGACAGGCTGTTTATCGTAAGAGATTTCAACATCAACGTCAAATCATCACAACCTAAAGCAAACTTGGCTGCATTGTGCCGCACCAACTCAACGTTCAACATCACGATTTTGCCAGCCGGTCCCACACGGGTAACCGAAAACTCCGCGACAACGATTGATCTGCTAATCACAGACTCCTGAGAATGTGATCAAATCAAAAACATCAACCGGCAACATCATCTCGCATCACGTAGCGAACTACCTTCTAGCCAACATAAGGATAAAGAAATCAACCTCCCAGACCATTCGTGTGAGAAATTTGGAAACGCTACGATTGCTATCCGATTTCCAAGCAAAAGAACTCCAACAGCTCTTTGTAGCTGACGACGAAATCACAAAGGCTGAGCTTTTAACTCTCGAACTAAAACACCTACTTCAACATTATACACTGCGCACGTTACGTCGATTCGCTCCGGTACTTTCACTACCAACAAGGAAAAGCTAGAACAAGCTGTGGTAGTACCTATTTTTACGTTTGGCGATGTTGTGCACTACCCTGGGCTTGCTGCCAGCTACAAGAAGCAGTTGCATCGGTGCAACGAATCTGCTGTACAATTTGTCTATATCATCCAGCGTCGTGACTCTACGGTAGCTGTCCGCAATTCAATTCTGGGAAACGATATGCTCCCGAACAATCACCTACGGATCTGTACGTTTACGAGACAAGCCTACTGCGGGAACCAACCAGACTACATCTAGCAACATCTACTACGTGGACAGCAGGAATGCATAGTTTTTTTTTCCTTAACTTTGGTTATGAATGAACAAATAAATAACAAATTACAAATGAATGCCTGCATTTCTTCAGTTTTGATCATGTTCCGGTGTATTTAGTGTCTTATAGTCTCGGGATGGTTACACCTACAGACGATGCTGGCTCATGAATGAGGTTTTCGATCACGACACCGACAAGGTTTCTTCTGGGCTTTGTACAACTTCAGAGTACATCTTACTTTAATACCCTGTACTGTTGACTTGACGACAGCTTCCTTTTTTTATCAACATCTCTGACCGACATACTAGGCTTTCCTGTGTACACTTTCAGCACGTCTCAGGACCTGTTTTATGCGTCTTCCAGTCTTCCCCTTTTTCGATGCTAAGTGTTACATTACATTACATTTGACTATCGCCCAAGCAGCACACTACGATCACAGTTAGTTGTAGTAACTTGATTATGACTTAGCAAGTCATATTCATGTTATCTCAACTGAATAGCAACAAGTGTGCTACTAGGGCGACCCAATTCGCGACAGGTTTTTGAGAACGTTTTGGATTTTGTAGCCATTTGTCCAAACTATGATTTCGCACTTTCTGTTGTCATGGCGTCATTTTGATGACTGCAAGTTCAAATTAAACGATATTTGCGCCGTTTCAAAGATGACCGACCCCACTGACAGCATAACCATACGCTGGTAAACAATTGTACGTTAACTCGAAATAATTATTAGACAAAGTTAGAAAAAAATAATAGTGAGAGTTGATAGAGTGATGCAATCACTCTATCTGAGTTTCTCTTTAAAATTCCCATACAAACTTGAAATAGAATGTAAATTAAAAGTATTTAAACACCAGAGAGCGAGTTTTTAAAAAAAATCAGCTACACACACATAGCGTTGAGGGCAAAATGAGTGATTGTTGTTTTGCTCCTAAAACCTCTTGAGATTAGACATTTCCTGTCTTCGGCGATGTTCATGTGGTATATTATATACCATTTTTCAAAGCATTTTGTGATTAATCTCCCTAGTAGTGAGATTCCCATAGAAGAGTTCGATCAATAGTGTCATGAACAACTTTGTTGGCAAATGTATCACAAAGAAACCCGAGCAGGAGACAACAACATATGAATACCTAATTTTGATCTTAATAACTGCCCAGGTAACCAATAAGCATTAGCATATGCAGTAAATCATCCATAACTCTGCATTTCATATGCTACAAGCATTATACTAGCATTATATTAGCACTTTGAATGCTATCTGTTGTAAAGATGAATTTCAAATGCTATTACAACAAGTGTTCAGTAGCGTGTAATAAGCATTTCGAATGCCAAATAGCATAAATGAAGCATAGCATTGCAGTAAAGTAGCCGTATATTGGGCCAAAAGCGGCATTTAAGTTGCATTTAAGGCGACTTAATTGCTTGATAGGCTGCCGAAAAGTTGCTTTGGAACTGTTTATTGGTTCCCTGGGTGGCCTTGGTGTTAAAGAGCTCAGATTAAGAGGTAAAATACCAAAACAAAATACCTAGGCATTGCAAGCAAAATATCTCTCGAATAACAAAACTAGTTATTTCAGATACCTGGGAATACCTAAGAGGTACTATTTTGGTTTTGTCTTATCTCAATTTGGTATTCGCATAACATTGTGGGAACAATGTTATGGTATTGTCCTCAGGTATTTTACCTCTTAATCTGAGCTCTTAAATACCAAGCCCAGTTATCAAGTTATTCGTTCTTGCTCGGGAATTTACTGAGACTATTATTACCACACAGCTTGAAAGAATCATGTAATGTGAATTTTGCGTTATGCTACAAAATACTGGATTGTCAAGATGTTTTGCCAGTGGGTAAATCACTTTTATTGCTCAGTATGATCTCCCATAAGATCGATATACTTGGTCCAACAATCTTTCAACTTTGTTGCCCCATCTCGGAAGTGATTTTCTGGAAGGGCTACACAATACTCCTCTACGATGTCTATAACCTCTTCGTTCGATCAAAAATGCTTTCCACGAAGGATTTTTTTGAGGTGTGAGAACAGCCAGAAGTCAGAGGGAGCTTAATCTGGTGAATAGTGGAGATGCTGCAACAATTCGTACCCTAATTTACTGATTTTTGCGATGATTTTTTGAGCTGTATGAGCAGGTGCATTGTCTGGATGAAAACTGTTTTTTTCTGCAAACCGGGTTTTTTTTAAATTTTTTTAGCTGATCCAAAAGGTCAAAATAATAATCAGAGTTTATTATCTTAGAAGTTTGGAGATAATTTATTAATGAAAATCCTTTTACATCCCAAAAAACTGACGCTTAAACCTTCTTGGCCGATTTCTGGAGACCAACTTACTTCCCCGTGGTGCCTGGTTTCATACCACTCATTAGCCTCTTGTTTTGATTCAGAATCATGGTGGTAGATCCATGTCTCATCCATAGTGATATATCGAAGGAAGCGGTATATGTAATCCAACGCTCACCTTCCAGCTGTGTTTTTATGGAAGAAAAATGTTTGCAGTTAAAAGACCTGTAGCCTGATACCCGAGAGTTGTAAGGTGATAGCTCTGTTGGGTCTCAGTAGCCCATTTCAGAAAGCCTAGTTACTCACATCCATTCCGAGGTCACTTCCACTTATAACAAGCCTCGCATAAACTCAGTACAATTATCAAATGGATATTAGTATTGTACATGCACTTCCATTATAAAAGCATATTGTTTAACACATATTTAGCAAAATTGATCAAATTTAGTTATAATCAGATAGATCTCACCGGAAACTGTTGCTGATGTTCAGTCTTCATTTGAATTGTTTCACTGTTGTGCTAAAAGATGCATTTATGGCTCTACAGAAGTAGCACTCCGCCATCCGGAAAATATTTTCACATCATCCTTTTCGAATGGAGCACCACGAACTCAATAAGTACTTCAAACAATAGCGCAGAAATACAGTACAATGTAAATTACAGCTAAAAATCATTTCGAAAAGAAATTTAACTTGATAAATACAATCACTGTACAACGAAAAAAAAAACTTGACAGCTATTCCTCTGTAGAGCACGTCCAAAAAATTGACAGTTTCTAAAAATGCATTTTTTCAAAAAATCATAGCTTTTGAACAACTGAGCCGGTAATAAAATATTATTTTATGATAAAATGTAAAAATTCACCTTCACTTCACGGAGCTGGGCACGAATTTTTTTCCGTGTATATTTATAACAAATTTTCCGTAAAATCACTCGCACTTTGAAGCACTTTCCGTTATGTCTAAGTTAGTGGCACCGACTAAACTATTTGTAGTCCATGATGCATGGGAAATATTTTACACACTTATTTACTTGAAACATGGCGATGAAATTCACAAAAAAGAGTCTTTAAATTCCTGGATTGTTTCCACTATTCTATCTTAAATTATCTTAATATAAATTTTCCACAATGGCGCCACCACGATATGATTGTAAATAGTAATTAAAATGAAACAGTTCAGAGTCTACTAAGAACCACTTGTTTGGTAACATTCAAAATGATAGAATTTTTTTTAAGCGGCAGCCTACTCTAATGATATCCGCACGAGTTCAATTTGATTAAAAAGAATATCATTTCTTACAACCATAATTCACACAAAAATAAAATCATTCACTATTTCTGTTCCAACGTAGCACAATATGGCCCAATTTAATTATATTTCACTGAAAAAGGCAATAATCATCTAGAGAGATCTCCAGTTCCACCATCTCTTCGCAAATTCCCACGCACTCGAACAAAAGCACAAACGAATCAAAAATATACTCACGAAAAACCGATGCTTGATCTTCGCACTGATGAACGTGAATAAAATATCCACCAGCGTCGCACACATCTTGGGCAAACGAATGACGTGCACCTCTTTGCAGCGCACCGGCAGCAGAAAATTAATGTACGGCATCATATTCTTCATGTCGGACAAATTGAACAACGTAAAGTGCATCATCGTGGTCTCGAAACAGTCCACTATCAGCACAATTCCAGCCACTTGAACCCGCTCGTCACACGACAGAATTTCCACGTTCATGTGCAAATAGCGGATCAGATGTTGCAGGGTGTATCTTTCGACGTCGAAATTCCGTGACTTGATCAGAAGCACAAATCGTCCTTTTTCGTCGAATCCTAGTGGGTGGTAGATGTCACTGCCGGTCAAATCACGCATGTCTACGTTGGATGGGCTCAATCTATGGAACCAATGGGGGAAGCTCTGTCGCATGGACAGGTACCGTTCCAGCGTTTCACATGCCAGTGGGATGGAAAACTTCCTCTGCCTCAGGAACCTCAGCAAAAACAACGGATCAGTGCGACACCTGCGGATGTACGGGTGTTTTGCGATCCATGCTCGCATCCCTTCCAAAGCTTGCGCTCGAAGGGTGTCTTCTTCGCGGAGCTGTTCGCTTGCTATCTGCAGGTATTGTTTCGATAGAGTACAACAGTACTCATCGTACTTCAGAGGACACTTTTCCACACCGTAAGGTGTAGACATCTTAACGCGATGATGATTAAACAACAACTGCCAACCGATGGTCAAGAGGAATTTGAATATGAAATCGCGGTTTTGACTCATCTGAGTCAGTCAATGAGATGCTCTTCTCCGCTTCAAGACTGTTATCCAATTTGATAGGAGGTTTTAGTTTGACCATTCACGCATTGTGAAAATTAACAGCTGATCGGAAGTTTTAGATAGTGCAAGTGATAGACCAGACTTCGTGGCCTTCAGTCGTTTCAGGTTAGTATTAGGTGTTGATTTAATGTATTCAGTCTGTGCAATCTCCTGGTGAGGACGGTCTAAATGGCACATTTCGGCACGCAGTTGAAGACGATGTTCGAGCTGCATTTATTATAGAAAATTTGCAATCGGACTACCTTCCTTCAGAAACGAGAGTTAGCTTCAGAAACTTTCATAATCATGGAATTATGTTCACAGTTGCACGGAACTTATTAAATCATGAAAATGTTTTCTTCGGCACCGAAATCAGTATCTAAACTCGCAACGACTCTGTGCATGTGATGAAACAGAAATACACTTCCAAACTTTTAGTTTGTCTTACATGCCAATAAAAACAATCACATAATCAGTGGAAAATATTCATAAATACACATAACTTTCATCTGATTCAGAAATGCTTCGCAAAATCAAGTAAATCTTATGTGTCAAAAGAAATATAAATGACTAGTCAAGTTGAATTTCTTTTTCTATCTGATGTTCATGCAAAAAGCACTTATTTTTACTGGAAAATATCTAAATGTGCTTCCAGTTTTAGCTTAGTGAAGTATTTTTTCAGTCTTGATCTTTGGAAAAGCAATGTGTATTTCTGATTTCTTCTACTCTCACGATAATGTTAGCCAAAGCGACCGTGACGACAACCTTGATGCTTTGTTTATATACGAGCAAATGTCAGAGATAGCAGGCTTTACGTTACAATACCTAATCGACATAGTCATGTTTATCAAAGAGGAGAGTAAAAATGGACACACACAAACGCAAAAGTGATGCCAAATAAATGACATTTGTACGTTTATATAAACGTCATTGATCGTCATATTTGCCACTTAACAACGAAGCATTATTTATCGACTTCGCGCCGACAGCAGCAGGCTACAGGCCATGCTGCAGGTGGCAGTGTTGTTAGGAAAAACAGTTCAATGAGCCGTTCGCTTGGATTGTTATCAGTTTTAGCTCAATAACTTTTTCCACAATCGTCAACTAGATTTGCAGTTTCCGAAAAAAAATTTCCTTGAAATATTTCCAAGAGGAAAATTGGGTTCACTTATTTTTAGATGGCAACAGGCACCTCGCCAGATTGTTATACATAAAAGTAAGTTTTCCCATATAAAATCTTATGTAAAATTAAAACCTCGAGCGCAAAAATATAGTTTCACCGATCGAGCTGAAATTTAGCACAGTTATTATAGAACCCAAAAGGCTTCCAAAAATCTGTGCGGAGCGAATATATTTTTCTTCCATATGTTCGTGTTCCAGGCTAATGGACACGTATTGTGATTTTTACCTCCCTTATTTCAATCGGTGAAAACCCGAGCCTTATGGCCCAAACACAATCATAACGGAAGCAGAATGGCAACGGCAACAGAAAAGCCCGATCTGAGTAGGTCTGCTGGTAGAAAAGAAAACAGGCTAAATCCAAGCCGATTCAAATTGGTCAAAGTCATTTGCAACAACTGTCAAACTTGCCGTTTGCCATTCCATTTCCGTTATCGTTGTGTTTTTGCGGTAATTCCGTTCACGCCAATTGTTTTGAACAGCATCAACGGAATTACACAGCAAGATGGTGCGATTGTGGTACTTCAATGTAATATTTGCAATGTTAGTAATATTCTACTTGATTTGAAATCAAGTTCTATAACCTTTAATTTCATTTGAAACAAATGTAACCGAAGCTCATTGTAATGCTCTAATGTACACAATATCTTTCGTTTTGCCATCTGGAGTCTGGAGTGAATACATATAAGGGCTTGTTCATAAACCACGTAGACTCATTTTTGGAAATCTCAGACCCACCCCTCTCCCCTTTCGTAGAATTATGTCCATACATTTTTTGAATTTTTGAATGGAGCCTAGGCTTTGGTCAAACAACCCTCCCCCCCCCCCTCCCCTCAGATAAGTCTACGTGGTTTATGAATAGCTCATAATGCCTATCTTTTTCCGACACGTGAGAATGCGACATAGAGCTTGCCATGCGATAATCCGGATATTCAAAGTTATTTCACAAACTTCATATGACTGTCCTTGTGCTTTGCTGATAGATATCGCGAATGCTAGACGGACGGGAAACTGCATGCGTTTGAAGTCAAACGGCAAGTCAGTAGGAATCATCAGGATGCGCGGAGTCAAACCGTCGTGGCCTTTGTATTTTCATTTTAGCACTTTCGCTTCAATAACGTTGCTCATTAGTTGTTTCACCGCTGAAGCTCGATTCAAAGTAAATCTGGACGCACGTTTTAATACACCACCGCGTCCCTGGTAGTTGAAACAAAAAAGGTTTGACAGGTATTTGTTTATGTTTTATTGACGAAGAAATTGGTGAAAAGTTTTTTTACGATTGATCGATGCATCCCGAAATTACGGATCATGGAACTTGAGAAAAGAAAATTAAAACATCTAGAGAATCCTTCGTGGTCTACCTCAAAAATAGCAAAAGTGTTGAAATTCCCAAAGTCAACGGTGTGTTTTGTAATCAAACGTTACAAGGACACTCTGCGTGTGGAAAGAGCACAGCGCATCTAGGGACTAGGGACACAGAGCTGAGGAGAAAGGTGTTTAGGTACGTGAAAAGCAACTCAGGTGTCTCCATACGTGATTTGGCAAAGAAATACGTTTCCACCTTTTCCGGCGTGCGTAGCATCCTTCAATAGAAGGATATAAGTCTTTTTGTGCCAGTACACATCCGAATCAGTCCTGAAACAAAATTTAGTGGCCAAAAACCGAGCACGATTACTATACGAACGATTTTTTGGCGAAATTTGATGGCTGTATTTTAATGGATGACGAAAATATGTCAAAATGGATTATAAACGAGTCCCCGGACGAAAATTTTAACTGGGAACTGGTCGTGGGGATGTCCCTTCCAGGTATAAGTTTGTTTTTGCTGATAAGTTTGCTCGGAAACTAATGATTTGGCATGGAATCTGCAGGTGTGGCCTAAAATCAATGTATTCATCACATTTCACACAATGACGTTGAAAGTTTATATTAAAGAGTGTCTGAAAAAGCGGATTTTACCCTTCATTCGGCAACATAAGACCAACATTATGTTTTGGCCGGATCTAGCCAGCTGCCACTACTCTATGGAGGTACTAGAATGGTATGATGCAAACTATGTTAGACCCATTAGTCTTTCATCAGTCATATTAAAGACTATGGACAAGGTGATGAATGATTATATCAATTCAAATTACATGAACAAGTATCCACTATCTGAGTTCCAGTTTGCTTACCTGTCTGGAAAGTCAACAGTTACGGCACTGCATACTGTGGTTTCAAATGTTGAAAAAGCTCTTTCGGTAAAAGAAATAGCACTTTGTTCTTTCTTAGATATTGAAGGAGCTTTTGACAACGCTTCCTATTCATCTATAGCTTGGGCCATGAAGAAAAGGAACTTTGACGTGAACATAATTAATTGGGTTCACACCATGCTTGCAAAAACAGAAATCACTTCAGAGCTGGGAAGTTCGTCTATTAAAGTACGGGCAACAAAAGGTTGTCCCCAAAGAGGAGTCCTATCACCACTTATGTTGTCCTTAGTTGTAGACGATCTTCTGAGTAGGTTAGATGAAAAAGGTTTCGAGGTTGAAGGCTTTGCAGACGATATAGTCATTATAGTGAGAGGACAAGTTGACAATACCATTTCAAAAAGAATGCCGTGGGCCCTGAAATTGACCCAGTCTTGATGTATTCAGGTGGACCTTAACATAAATCCCTCAAAAGTAGTAATTGTACCTTTCACCAGGAAAAGAAAGTTTAATCTAAAAGCTTTTAAGCTAGGAGGATTGGAAATCTATCTTAGTGAACAGGTGCAATACCTTAAGACTGTATTCGATGAAATTTGGACACACGCAATTGTTCGTAACTTTTTAGCGTGTGGGTAAAAATTATTGAAATTTTAACTGAATGTATTTCATTGTGTTGTGTCAATTGTGTAATGAGTTTCGTGAAAATCGGTCGAGTGATTCAGTGATGGCTTCGAATGAAGAAATAGTGCGCCAACAAATTTTGGGCACTCACTTCGAAAACCCAAACGCATCGATGGATCGGAAAACAGCTCGGAATCGCACATTCAACCGTATCTCATGTGATCAAAACGTTCAACGAGCGATAAACAGAACTCGGTGGCCGAAACTCGTGCAAGAAAACTGTACAGGGAGTGGCTCACAAAACCGTTCTGCATTGTGATGGACGATGAGACCTACATTAAAGCCGACACCAAACAAATGCCAGGACAGGAACACTACGTTGCCACCTCTAAGTTGGCCGTTCCGGAGAGTGTACGGAAGAAGAAACTGTCGAAATTCGCCAAAAAAATCAGGAATCTTCGGCCCTGGGGTAGAAATCTCAGTGGCGATGGGAAACTATCCAACGGTTTTCCAAGCGGAGATCTTTGCTATAATAAAATGTGTTAACGTTTGTCTGAAGAGAAAGTATAGATATGCAAATATTTGTATTTTTACAGACAGCTAAGCGGCACTCAAAGCGTTAAGTAATTATGAATGTACATCCAAACTTGTCTGGGAATGCATTCTTTTATTGCGAAAGGTGTGCCAAGAGAACTCGGTAAATTTATTCTGGGTTCCGGGACACTGTGGCATTGCAGGCATTGAAAGGGCAGACGAGCTTGCTACACAAGGTTCAAATGCACAGTTTATCGGTCCAGAACCATTCTACGGTATATCATACTGTGCCAAAAAAATAGAATTAAAATCTAGGGAAGAGCAAAGGGTGATGACCAATTAGTTGGTCACCACAAAGTGTGTTCAATCGAAAAGGTTTATAATTTCAAATGTTACAATCAGTAAAAAGCATTTGGAGCTCAATAAGAGAGCTCTTTGTACCTATGCTGGCCTAGTAACCGAGCATTGCTCAAGTAGATATCATTTGAAAAACATTGGCCACGTTCAGAATGATATCTGTCGTTTTTGTAACATGGAACGTGGAACCTCGGAACATCTGCTCTGTAGTTGCTTTGTACAAGAGAAGACTCAAATTTCTGAACAATGGCTTCATGCAACCTGAAGAAATTTGGACTTCAAATCCTGGAAAGGTGGTGGGTTTAATAAACTCAATTTTGCCTGACTGGGAGACGCGTCTTAGGCTGTTCACTTGACTAATGGTGATCAAGCTTTAAGATGCGAATAATAAAAGTAAACAGGGTTATACCACAAAAGTTCAATTCAATGGACGCAGTGGTTCTACGGCCCAACAAAAAAAAAGTCTACATCTTGAAACATATAATCAAGGACCAAGATGTGAACCTTGTTACACTCTATATGTAGCATTTACTATTTTAGACAGATTACTTTCAAGTCTCACTTTGTGCGGTCAAGTATGACTCGATCAATTCATGCAGTCTTGGATTGAATTCTAACTTCCATTACTTAAAAAGCAACAAAGGTATGTATGTCAACTCTGTCAAATACAATTAATATGAGAATTCTTTTTGTAATTTATTATGGATTCAAATAGTTTAGGGATTCAAGATAGAATAGCAACCCCACGGTAATTATTCATATCAGATTGTTTACTGTATTATAAAGGTTCAAGCTACATATTATAGAATGTGCTAATATATGTATCCAAAGGAATTATAGATATTCTAAGATCTGTATTTTTTCGGACAGTGAAGCAGCGTTAAATGCCCTCAAAAGCATTCATGTGTCAATCGCAGCTAGTGTAGGAATGCATTTTTTCGCTGAAACAATTGGCTAGTAGAAACGGGGTTACATTATTCTGAGTGCCTGGTCATTGTGGAATTGAAGGAAATGGAAATGCCGATAGACTAACTAGACAAGGTTCTGTGGTGTCCCTGAGGATGCTCTGAGGATAAAACTTAAAACCTGGGAAATGTCCTTGGTAGAATCCAACTGGAATGTCCCGGATACGATCATATTTGTAAGCATATCAGACATATTTGTAAATAACAAATCTTAATAGCAGCTATTGTTATTTTCACGGGGTTTTCTTGATGTAAATAGCCCTAATTTACCACTTTTCGAACAGAGTATGGAACTTTTCATTGTCATCAACAATAAAACTGGCTGCCCTTTGGTTCAAATCTCCGTACATGTGAACATTTGCTTCAGAATCAAATACACATAAGCAGTAACATTTGCTAAGCAAGCCATAAATGTGTTAGATAAACCATATTTCAAATTCCCGCCCATCTTCTCATCCGTTAAATTGTTATTCCTATTACCCTCGAGATGACCGCGAGTAATCGGTTCTATCCCCCTAAATTAAGTTTTAAGGTAATTGATGTATTTTAATATGAAAATATGACTTTGAAAAGTTGATTCGCTTGAGCCTGTACAAATAAATAATTTAAAAAAAATCATGATTAATGTCAATTAACGATCTTTTCAAAGAATTTATAACATATTATTTATTTATTTACATGGCATAACGTCACAATATTATAACATAGCCTGATACATAATATCCCTCCATAATGCCCGATTCGGAGCTGGTAGGTTTTGCTTCACCTGGTCTGACCATCTTGCTCGATGCGCCCCACGTCACACAGTGGAAAAAAATGAACCCAAATTCTCAAGTAAGAGAAGCCGCTGGTTTTTGAATGGGCTAATAAATCGATTGGCGCAGGTTTCGTGTTGTGTAGAGCACGGGAAGTGGCTCGTTTGGCCCCAATTCACCCTTAATTGATGGTTTTTCTCCATTCTTTTCATATAGTTGCAATCTCCGCCTTTTGATTTTTTTGAAAAAAACAGCCATACGATTAATTTTCGCCCAAAACGGAAAATGTGGTTCGAATGAGGTCGAAAAGTTGTTCCGTTCTGGAGTTATCGCCGAAAACAAACCGTGTATAAAAAGCCCTTAGTGTGTGTGGATGAATTGGGGTTAAACGGGCCAGACATAACATGAAATTATCTGTGTAAAGTTTCTTAATATTATACGTGCAAACGATATGCATTTTCACTCAAAATAAATTGTGGAGACTGCAACTACATATATGAGCAGTCTGGAGAAAAAACACCAATTTAGAGTGAATTGGGGCAAAACAAGCCACTTCCCGTGTTCTACACAACACGAAACCTGCGCCAATTGATTTATTAGCCTATTTCCCTTCAGGAATGCATTTGGTTTGGTTCGAAAACCAGTGTCTTCTCTTACTTGGGAATATGGGTTCATTTTTTTCCACTGTGCGTCGTCTTGTACCAACCCGATTCCTGTCGAACACCATTTTTGCAGGATAGCTACCCGGCATTCTCGCAACATATCCTGCCCAGCGTATCCTTCCAGCTTTTGCCACCTTATGAATACTGGTTTCACCGGCGAGTTGCGCGAGCCCATGGTTCATCCTTCGCCTCCATAGTCCGTCCTCCTGTACTCCACCAAAGATGATTCTTAACACCCGTCGCTCGAAAACTCCGAGTGCTCGCAGTTCCTCTTCAAGCATTGTCCACGTCTCATGCCTGTACAGAACAACCGGTCTTATTAGCGTTTTGTGCAGGATGCACTTTGTACGGGAGCTAAGTCTGTTTGACCGTAGTTGCTTGTGGAGCTCACAGTTGGCACGACTTCCACTGATAATCCGCCTCCGGATCTCACGGCTGTTATCGTTGTCCAGCAGTAACCAGTGAGCCGAGATAGACAAATTCATCGACTACCTCGAATTCATAGCCGTCGTTACACTGCTGCCCAGTAGGGTCCTATAGTGCTCGGTTCTGCCTGCCAGCATGTACTTCGTTTTAGACGTATTTATCTTCAACCCAATAATCACTGCTTCGCGCTTTAGTCTGGTGTACTGCTCTGCCACCGCCCCAAAGTTTCTGCCGACAATATCCACGTCATCGCCAAAGAAGATAAATTGACCGGATCTGTGGAAAATCGTGCCTCGCATATTAAACGCAGCTCGTCGCAAAACACCTTCGAGAGCAATGTTGAACAGGAGGCAAGAGAGACCATCACCTTGACAAAGCCCCCTGTAGGATTCGAATGAACCCGATAATCCACCCGATATCCTCACTCAGCACTGGGTTCCATCCATCGTAGCCCTGATAAGTAGGGTCAGCTTCCCCGGAAAGCTGTTCTTGTCCATCTATGATCTTGCATAGCTCATATCGGTTAATTGTATCATATGCGACTTTGAAGTCGATGAATAGATGATGCGTTGGGACTCTATATTCACGGTACTTTTGGAGGATCTGCAACAAAGTGAAGATTTGGTCCGTTGTAGACAGTTCTTCGATAAAGCCGGCCTGACAACTTCCCACAAATCTATTTGCTAGTGGCAACAGTTGCTGGAAGATGATTTGGGATAATACTTTACAGGCGGCATTAAGGACAGTGATCGCACGATAGTTTTCACAGTCCAGTTTGCCGCCTTTCTTATAGATTGGGATAGATATAGCCAGATAACCCCATGCTTCCACTCCTGCGGTAGCTGTTCGGTATCCGGTATCCGGTAACTCCTCTGGTAGCTGTTCGGTATTTCGAAAATCTATGTATCTTGTCGTTATTAAATAGTTATCGCTCGTATTCAACTGTTGTGATGAATGTTAGTTCAAGTGGCAACCTTATTTAGTTAATGACCAGAAAATCATGAATTCGAACCCAAGTAATTTAATAGACAATGTCAAAAACTCACATAGACCTACCAACTGAAGAATGTAAACAATTGTATTTATTCTTATTGTAATAGATCGCATCACATGAATCACTGTGAATCCAGATTCCTTTAACTCCCACTAACAAAACAACCTATCCATGACAACCGTGGTGTATTCGGTCTCTAATTGCTATGGATATCCAACTAACCTTTTCCCCTCAATGAGCTGTGGCTTATGCCGATATTGACCACAAAGCGGAACTGTGGGAAAAACGGACAGGCGAGTTAATTGGAGATAATTTTAACATTTATGTAAAGAATATCATGTTTGTGATGATCCAGCTGAAAGTCGCTTTAATAAAGACATTTCTCTCTGTTTGTGCTGATTAGTTCTCCATCATAATATTCTATTGTATTTGTTGTACAACTGTCATATGCTGAAAATGTAAACAAAAACTGAAAACCCTAAACGATTTCGAAATCGACTGAAACTTTTTTGTCGTTGAAATTAAGTGAAATTATTCAAGTGAATTGACAGATTCAAAGCAAAAATACTGGTCATACTCCGGTATTTCACAAGAACGTTAGTAATTGGAAATCATACGCAAAATAATCTCACTAAGAATTCTTATAGTTTTTCACATCTCTGCCAATTTTAAACGTAAACACAAAGTTAAACTACACTAAAATACCGGGGCAGAAATAGGTTTGAAGAAACGTAAACAAATTTAATTAAATCAATTTCAATTTTGATTTTCACTCTTCTAGAATTTTAAATTTATGGGAATTTATAAACACTCGAGTATATTCTGACAGCCGCGATATTACCGTTCGATTCTATCTCCAAGCAACACAATTGTCCCCCTTCTGTTCCACAGGTTACTGTGTGTTGATTGATAATTAGTGTTAATTACGAGACTGACGATGGTGTCAATTTTTGAAATGCTTCATTCAATCCACGAAATTTATAGTTCATAAAAACAGAGTTATATTATAGCTGTTATACTGACCGGACGTGGGGTCGATTTCTCCTAGTCCGTTTTAATTAACCCTAACACATTCACAATCCGCCTTTTAAATATTATGTGCTGATTTGTGGTCTCCGGTGAAGTGTATAGTGGATAACCATGAGAGGCCTACATTTGAAGATTCGATGGTGCTAGAGCAATACGCATAGCATTCGCGACGATCAAAGTCCCAATCGTGAGGCCCACGTAACTTTCTAAACATTTCGATTGCTGATTCACTCGCTTCGGTAACACATTTTGCTTCATCACAGCCTTGCCTCCCCTTCATATATAACCAATACTGTTTCTCCACACAACCAACGGAATTAATCACTGACCGATCTTCAGCAAGAGTAGCAGATCCTTTCGTGACAAACTGTCCAGCACTTTTATGTAAATTCAATCACACTCATGGATAGTAACAACGAAGAAAAAAATATACTCACGAAAAACCGATGCTTGATCTTAGCGCTGACAAACGTGAATAAAATATCCACCAGCGTCGCACTCATCTTGGGCAATCGAATCACGTGCACCTCTTTGCAGCGCACCGGCAGCAGAAAATTAATGTACGGCATCATGTTCTTCATGTCGGACAAATTGAACAACGTAAAGTGCATCATCGTCGTCTCCAAGCAGTCCACTATCAGCACGATTCCGGCCACCTGGATCCGCTCGTCGCAGGACAGAATTTCCATGTACATGTGCAGATAACGGATCAGATGCAGCAGCGTGTATTTCTCCACATTGAAATTCCTTGACTTAATCAGAATCACAATCCGTCCCTTTTCGTCGAAACCCAGCGCTTGGAAAACGTCATCAGCGGCTAGATCACGCATGTCCTCGTGGGATGGGCTTAAGTTTTGGAAAAAGTGGGGGAAGGTCTGTCGCATGGACAGATACCGTTCCAGCGTTTCGCATGCCAGCGGGATGGAGAACTTCCTCTGTCGCAAGAACCTCAGCAAAAACAACGGGTCTGTGCGGCACCTGCGGATGTAGGGATGCTTTGCGATCCATGCTCGCATCCCTTCCAGAGCCTGCTCTCGAAGGGTGTCTTCTTCGCGAAGCTGTTCCTTCGCTAGCTGCAGGTATTTTTTCGACAGAGTACAACGGTACTCAGCAAACTGCTGGGGACACTTTTCCACACCGTAGGACACAGTCATCTTGACGCGGTGACGATCGAAACTCAACTGCCAATCGATGGTTGCAGTTTGCCGTTAGCAGCCATTAAACCTCTATAGTCACCCGCCAGATTTCGTCTCTTTCGTTTGAATGTGAATGTTATACCTCGGTACGGAACGAGGCGAAAAATAAACAGGAAAAATTGCACTGGGCTCTGCCAGCGTGGGGTTCTTCTCCGGTTCATCACACTTACCCTACCTGTAAGAGTTTTCGGGTAAGTGGGCTTCATCAAGTGGTTTACCCCACCGCCGCGCGCCGTCAGCAGCTTGGATTGCGACGAAGAAAAAGAACGAGTTGCTGAACTGGCAGCTGATCGGGGGTTGTTTGGTGATGGCATTTGTTTTCATTTCTAGAAGTTTGGTTGAGTAATACTTTGGGTTGCGCATCGCAATGAAGCTCAGTTGGACAATTAATTGGGTTTTGGAATTACGGAGCCAAGTTTGAAAATCGAACTTACGGAAAGATTGGTGCCAGCTTACAGTGCACAGATAGAGACGAATGCGGTAAGAAAGATATGGTTTTGAAAATGTTGATATATAAAATATTGAAAAGTTTCTGAAGCATGGTTTGACGTTCTATGTAAACTTTACTTTTGTATAGGAAAAATTTGTTTACTGTCTCATTCGAATACAACATCGAGGTTTTCCTGTTCAACACTGGTCGTTGTTATTCAAAGCTAGGAATTTCCTTAGAGCAAACCGCCGTTCGAAAATAATGGTCCAGGTAAACCCCAGATTGGCTGACTTAATCACAAAATTTTGTTTCTAATAGCATTTATATTAGGCAAGTAATGGTTTTCATCTTTCATGACCCGTTCTCCATCATTGTCAATTCGGATTCCAGAAGCTGTGACGCCAGCAAGGGCCGAGTTTTTGAGGGTGATATTTATATCATTTAGAGGTTTAGGTTAACTATCACTTTATTTCAGCACTTTTAAGTCTAAAAAACTCAAACAAAACAAAACAAACAACACTCGAATTGATAACCAATGGATGTTCCAGTAAAGCAAACGATTCTAGAAAATTTCACGCCTGAAGTCCTAATAGTATTTAAGGTTTGTGCTCACAAAATTTCGAAGTGACTTCCCATACACACCAAGTTTTTAAAACAGAAGTTAGTAAACTTTTTACTGCTTTTCAAACAGCTGAGTGTTCATTAAGCAGTTCAATAAAAGTATTTTTACTGAACGATCGTTAAACTAGTGATGAACTCTAAACTGTCAAAAATTACTGAACAACTTAGTAAGCAATACCAAAGTTTGGTAAAATGAACAGAAAAAACTGTGAAAATTTAACACGTCATCAATCAATTGATCATATAAACCTTAAATTTTTGACAGTTCAGGGAGCTTGTTTACAAGGTGTTAGAATTTGAACCGCTAAATTGAAAATTTTCATTGGCTTTTCCGAATTCCGTACGATTAGATTCAGGAACTGATGCAAAAATAATCACTGATGTTTGTTTGCCTGCAATTTTACTTCAATCGTAATAAATTTAGAGCACAAATGCTCAAACCGATATTACCGAAAATATTCTAAGTCTACGTAAACAAGCTCCCTGAACTGTCACAATCCCAAATAACATTGCCAAAACCATCCAGCTAAGTTAAGTTTTATTATAGTTTTGTGAAAGTCACTAAAAATCAAGAGGTGCTAATAGGTTTCATATTTTAGTGACCTACACAGCTTCTTTACAACGATTTTAAAACTTTGTTTTCTCAAATTCCTTTTAATACTATCAAAGGTTCTATTTCGATTTTATGAACTCGTAGAATGCTGTTGTCAAATGCCGTTTTAGGAATCATTCATATATCATATTATGGTCAGTTGAAAAAACATTTCAAAACCATTTTGCCTCCAGTACATGCATTAAACGGCCAAATGGTTTTATAGTAGACATTGCGAAGATATAGGTTCTGGCTTTTTGGCAAAACGTTTTTTTTAATCGTCATCTTGAAGTATTAGAAATAATTGAAATGTGGGAAAATAAATGCATAAAATTTTTAATGTAATGCAAATGAACGGAGATCGGAGCCTAATTTTTGAATGCTTTTAGATAACCTTACTGAATTTCATAAATTTCTCTTCATGATTAATTTATCGAACTCTAGCTGAACCCGGTGTGAGCGCTGCTACGCTTAAAACAATATGAACGAAAACGTAATAGAACTGGCACGTTTATGGTTGTTTTTCGCGATGAGATTAATTCTTGACTAAGCAGGGGATCAGACTTCTATTACATGATTCTTACCCGAGAATTACAGTTTTGTGTTTTAGTAACCTGGATAATTCTCATGTTTGGTTGAAATGTGTGTTTCATTTGTATGGGAGCCCCCCTTCCAAAGGAGGGAGGGGTCTCAAACCACCATACAATCATTGCCTTCACAACCTCCCACATGCCAGATTTGGTTCCATTTGCTTGATTATTTTTCAAGTTATGCAGAAATTTGTGTTTTATTTGTATGAGAGCCCCTCGCCATTCAAAAAACGGGGAGGGATCTAAAATAATCATAAGAGCCATCCTCAGTCCAAAAAATCCGGTTTCCGAGTCTTTAAGGGTCAGGCAGATAGACAGACAGACAGATAGTAATTTATGATTATAAATATAGATAAAGCATGCCTTAAAAAACCCCCACATTCCAATTGTGGTTTCATTTGATTGAGTAATTTTCGAGTTATGCAGCAATTTGTGTTGCTTTTGTATGGGACCCCCCCCCCCTTCAAGAAGGAGGGGTTTTTAACTTCCATAGAAACAGTTGTGGGCTAGAACTTCCGGCCTCCAAAATCCTCCACATGCCAAATTTTGTTATATTTTTATGTATAAAGATATTCGTTTTAATTTTGTTTCTGTTCTAGTAAACTCGCATGATCTTCAAGGCGCATCAATTTTCGGCTCCTATCGTTCCAATATTCACCATAAATTTAAATGCGCATATGATTTTTCGCTTGATACGCTACAGAAAACTCAATCAAACAAAATCTCCAGCCTCACAAGGACCTTTTTTTTTAGATATTATTTACTACTAGATGAATCAGAAGAGCAGAGAATCGAGTAAAGCAGAACAACAAAAACCAACCACGATATCACAGTGAAATTTGACAGCTGGGGCAATTTGGTCGTATGCTGATTTTCATGGCAGCCAAAAGGTTTTATGAAGGTTCTCAAGTGGTCATAACATCTTCCACTAGAACATTTTCAATATCTCTAGGGTCTTATGAAGGTTTTATAAACTTGTTTTTACAACCGTCTATAGAGTGGGCCATTCTGTACAAATTTCGGCTTTAAAGAAGCATAGAGTAGGTGTTGGAAAACAAAAAAGTTTAGAATATATAGCTTTAGAGCTGGAAAATTGACTCTTGAAATTGTGGTGGCCCTGAAATAAATTTGGTGACGTTTAAGTATCCCAAAAGATCCAGGACACCAAAGAAACGGGATGGTTTAGCCACATATGTGTTGATGAACTTGAATGCAAAAACTAAGCAGCTCAACAGGATGGGTTGTCCTATGCCTATTGTATTTCGATGGTTCCCTTTAACTGGATGATAGCACAAAGAAAAGACATTGATGTCCATATACCTTTTCTTAAAAAACATGTGTAAAAGTTAATCTAGGCTGCCGGTAGAGAAAAACAAACAAAACTTTTCAGATTAGGTGCTAGGCTTTTTATTGATAAACATATACATGACAGTTTTCGCACAACTGTAGCGCTGCCTACCTGAAGCATAACGACATACATTTGAAATGTCAGTTTAAATTTTACACAAGTAGCAGACTGAAAATGAACGACTGTTCTCTGTTATGATAGGTCATAACGATCGAGTCACTGTTGAGGAGAAACTGAAACAAATAAGACAATCTAAGAATTTCTGCATTCAATATCATTAACCAATTAGTTGATTGTGTTAAAAGCAATCGACAGAGTCCAAATCCCAAACATCCACACTGAAAATTTATTTTCGTAAATAAGCTTTCACTCGTTTCGTAAACATGGATTTTGTTCATAGATCAAATGTCTCATATATTGTATGAAACATTCATATTGCTTTTAATTTAGTGTAATGCTCTCATTACATCTTTTTGTCTAATGCACGAAATGGATTTCGTAAAGACCAGCCAATCGCTTCTACTCTATTAACGTACTCAATGCAAATTGGTTTTAATGCTGGGATAGGTAGGAATAATATATTTATCCTAAAATAAAAATTAATGCGTTGAGATGGTAGACTTGGACTATGAATTGCATAAATCAAATAATATGAAAATGTTGAGCATTTTCAATCCTTTTGCTAATAGTTATGTTAACATAAATGTCAGGAACTATAATCGGGCGATTTCTGCAATGAGTTTCATAGAAATTATGCCGCATAAGACATCCGCTCTCTATCGGGGACTATCTATCAAGGATTAATTGAGTTATTCGCGTTACATTTACTTGAATGTTCCGTGTCGTTGGTAAAATTTCTATTTGACATGCTGATCATGCCGAGAGTTGCTTTAAATTTGAATTTCGAAGAAATATAGAGACTATTTAAATCCCCGAACCATGTTTGGAATTGTACACAAGATTTAAGTTATTTTAAGAAGGGAAACCGAAAACTATTTTAGCCACCGCTGACTGCCAAATGATAAGAATTTGGAAACGTAGTTTAGATCAATTCTAATAAAACAAACTCCTGATGAATGTGGCAATCGCTTTATTTAATATATGAAATAAATAGACAAAGACATATTTGAACCATTTGTTGCCTGTTTTTGAAGACCCTGATAGGGAAAGCTAAATTTTCCACCAAATATTCATTCTCAGCAACGACAGCTCAACGGCAGAAAAAATAGTTGGAAATGAGAAGAAAAATTAGTATTTTCAATTTAATTCCAACTACCTTTGCTTATTTTGACAGATACGCGTATTTCTTCCACAGTATGAAGCTTTTCAGTATCTCTGATCCGAGTTGTGAGTGCGAGACACTGAAGAACCTGCATTATAGGCAAAATACCACGTATCGGTCGAGATAAGCCGAGGTAGTTGAGTTATATGGAAAATACTGATTTTTCTCATTTCTGATCACAAATATTTCACTAAACTGCCACACTATACAAATTCAGTAAAAAATAAGGTCAAATTGCAAGCACATAATTGAACTACTAATACTACTAGCATGATAGTACAACGCAACATTTTTTGAATTAACTCTTTCAGGCCTATCATTTTTCAGGCGTTATTGTACAAGCAATTTGGTGTGTTCTGATTAATTTTGTGCTCAATAACATAGAAATGATTGAAAAGAGTAGGATTTTTTTAGATGTGCTCAGTCGCCCAAACTGTCCTGGGGTTCAGAACTTAGGATCAACAGTTGTAACAGTAGTTTTTTCCACTTTACAATGTTATGATATGTATTCAACCATATTCAATGAATGCCCTGGAAGACCAACAAACATTATGAGATAATGATGGGATATTCATGCCAACGAAACTAACCTAACTTTGTATAGCCCATAAAGCTACTGTTACAGTTGGACACCTTATGTTTTGAATGACCTAAAACTAACAAGATTATCCTGTAGACGTTTCAGAATATTCATTGTATATGTTTGAATAGTTATCGTAGTTCTGTACAGCCAAAGAGGCTGCGGTTACTACTGTATATCTGAAGTTCTGAACTCAAGTCAGTTTTTAGGCACTTGAACATAATCTGATAATGACTGGTGACCTTACAGAAGATTCACTTGATGTGTTGAATGCATATCGTCACCTTTAATAGGTTCTAAAGCTAATGTTACGACTGTAGATCGTAAATTCTGCACTCAAAGGCAGTTTTTGTGACCCCAAATATCCCAAGATATCACATTATATCTGTTTACCTTCCAGAAGACTCACTTAAATTGGTCGAATACATATTGTTACCTTGTTTGGTCTAGAAAGCTACAGCTACAGCGTAGATTTTCAGCTTTTGATTTCCAGATAGTTTGGATAATCTCATAATATATACTCATCTCCAATATTCCAATCTCTGTTGGTCTTTCAGATATGTTAACGAATATGTTTCAATACACAGCGTAGCTTTGCATAGCCCAGAAACTGTAGGTCCTATGTTCTGATTTTTTAGATTTTTTGGATGACCCAGAACATGTTATGTTGCTAAATAATGTTTGTTAACCTTTAAGAATAGAAATTCAATATGTTTGAATATTTATTGTAACTTTGTATTTCCTCTTATTACTATTACAACTGTAAGACTTGAATTCTGAACGCCAGGACAGTTTGGATGACCTAGTGGATCAGAAAGTTAAAAAAAAATTGATTAAATATGTTTGAGTACATATAGTTACCTTATTTAGCTCAGCTACTATAACAACTGTAGATCTTGTGTTTTTAACTTAAAGACAGTTTGAATGACCTAGAATATCTCAATATTATTGCATTAGGTCTGTTGACCTTCAACACTATTCAATGAATATTGTTAAATTCATATCGTTACTTTCCGTATACTACAAAAACCTACTGTTTCAACTGTACATCTTATGTTCTGAAACCAAAGACAGTTTGGTGACTCCGATCATCCTAGTTGATCTCGTAATGTTTGTTTACGTTACAAAATATTCACTGAATATGGTTGAATACATAGCATTACGTTGTATAGCCCAAAAAGCTATGGTTCTAAACTCAAGGATAGTTTGGTGACCTAGGATATTACAAAACTATCAAAAAATGACTGTTGAACTTCGAAAAAGGTTCATTCAATATGTTTGAATACATATCATAATCTTATACAGTCATGAAGACTACTGTTACAACTGTACACACTTAGAAAGTTTTACAGTATTCGGTAATTTGTAGGTCCTAGTTCTAAATTCAAGTGCATTACCGTAAGTTCTGAACTCAAGTGGTTATCCTAGAACGTCCTAGAAAGATATTTAACGTTTATCACTGAAAATTTAATAAGAACGCTTTGTACTATTAATAAGGCATTTATTTTATCTTCCTGAACTTCTTCATATTCATGATGTTCTAGGTTGCCAATTAGGCCTTGAACTCATTTTTTTTTTATATTTTTCAAATAGAAGAATTAATGTAAAACCAATTTGCCCAAGAAAGTATATACTTCTAATCAGTCTGTGATTTCATACCGCCATTTTCCTTTTGGGGTCATATATGATCCCTTACACGGAAAAAAATCTGTGCTCACATCCGTGAACTGTGGAAGTCGAGAACAAGCAAAAAAACACCGTGGACAGGATCACGTAATCATGAACTAAATAACGTTTAAGGGGAAAAATCATGAACACGTAATCTAGTTCACGGTCCGTTTTCATTTTTGGTAACGCTTCATTTTCTGTGTAGGTCTGAGTGGTTAATGTACTTTTTAAGACAGGCTTAACATTTATGAATTTTTCAATAGTATGTGGCCTGAAATAAAAAATGTTGTCTATTGATGCGTAGAGAATTTCCGATCGATTGGTGCAAAAATTTTGGGTTTTTTTTTAAATGACTGATGATATTACCGTTCAAGAACTGACCACTTTTTTTGACGGTCGTAATGCGATTTTTTCAATTGTACCCCCGTATAGAAAACAAAGACGTAGTCCTACGTCAAAAATAATCCAAGAATTTTGTAAGTTTTTCCGTCAAATTGTGCATGAATGATGTTACTTTGTTCAGTCGAGAGTTATTAGGGTCAAAAATCTGCCCCACCCTCTTGGTATAGAGATAAGTAGTTTTACGTTAAAACTTCAACTAGATAACCTTGTATCATTAATAAATAAAGTTTTTTTGATACTTCACCAAAAGGGTAATGTACTGCTCGAAACTTCTGTTTGATCTTAAATCTTTTGCTATGTTTATAAATTTGATTCGTTTTGACACAACATAATTTCGATATCCGTTGTCACAATGATTCTGTTAAGGTTATAGATTGTCGCGAATACGATTTTGAGCTATTTCCGGCCCATCTACCATCGCTACGGATTGAGTCCCCATTCACCATACATGCGATGGGATAGTGTGGAACGTTGCCAAAAATAAAACACACTCATTCGAACGACAGTTATCGCTTTGTAACGAATCAATAACATCGTGTCATTATGCGCATTAACACGCCGAAGATTCCAGAACAGAACAAGTTCTAACAGGACAATGCAGGGAATGATTGTAGTCAATCAGCTTTCAATCGCCTTTAACACGTGGTCATCGAACTGTCCACGATTTGAAAGTATTCTTGAACCCCGAGGGTGCATTCTACACCACGTCACGTCACCGAATCATGAAGTTACTCAACCAATCCAGTCGTTTATCATTGAGATGGTGCACGTATTTTATTGGGTGCTGATAAGCTATTCGAAATATCAACTGTTTGTACAAGTTTGAGTCTGAAATTATCACCCCTAACTGTCCCATGTGGACTCACGGAAAAAGTCAATGCCCGGATCCGTGAACTGCAGTCATGAATTCGAGAACAAGCAAAAATACACCGTGAACTGAATCACGTAATCGGGAACTAGTTCACGTTTTTGGGCAAAAATCATGAAAACGTGAACTAGTTCACGGTCCGTTTTCATTTTCGTAAACACTTTTGTTTCTGTGCTGTTATAAACAAGGATAAAAAGGCTTTGCGATAAAGAAAAAATCCAAAAAACAAATTTCAAATTATGGTGTTAACTGACGAAAAGTCAACTAGTTCAAATCATCAGCTTTCTCTATGCAATGGATCACTTCATGGGCTGTTTTTATTACCACTCGAACTCCAAAATTGAGCATCCTTATAAGGTTCTTTTTGTTTTAGAACCCCACTATTAGTTGCCGACATTAATGTGTTTCACAAACACTTTTCAATTTGTTGGACCAATTTTCTTAAATTGACTAAATTGTCCATTAAGATGTGATAACGGTCAAACATAATTTTTACACTAACACAAATAAACCCCCCCACCCCCCTTCTACTCGAGTAGTTGGAGGACGGCTGAAAAATCCACCCCGGGCGATTCTTAAGCTCAGTACCTGCACTCGAGAAAACAGTTGAACCGATCGTACCAATTTGCTGTGCCAAATTTGACAACATCGGAGACAACAACCATAACAACCCGCAGACCGACAATGGACGATACACAAGTGGTTCACCTTGAACTGATTAAATTTCCGAAAACAAACTGACCCACAACTTCGAGTTCGGCCGTTCAGAAGAGGATGGCACAATTTCCTTTTTGCACGCTCGCCAAAGTCATTTACTCTTCTCGTCAAACTTCTGGGTCTGCCGGTCCTATACTCCGTTATAGTTTCTATATTGGTGGGAAAACCTGTTCCCTCTGTCGCGTCACTTGACTTTTGTTGTAAGAATCATATGTCGTGGGAAGGAGTTGGACGTAGCGGAGAGGCCAAAGAGCTTCAACCTACCCATCGTGGCAGGTCATAAACGAGAATGCAAATGTTATTCATCTACCTTCCCTCTCTACTATGTCGTAGCAAAACAAGACGTCCGCTGGTTGGTGCAAAATTTTGTTGATTTTTGCGAAATTCTCAACCGCCTTCCATTGCAGATGGAAGGTCAATGAATTAGTTTAGAAAACTGTGCGCTTTATTTGAGAGAAAATGCCTCTGTATTAGACGATAGCACACGCGCCAAGGTTTCGTTTCGTCAATAGGGGTGATACATATGGATAAAAATGCACGATGAAAAGGTTTCAGGTGTAACCTTGCGGAGGGGTTATACATATATATAGCTATGGTTTAGCATATTATACTACGATGTCAATGACACCGACTGGGTTGTCTTGAAAATGGTATCGATATGTTTGGAGGTTCGGATCAATAAAACGAACGACAATGTTATTATCTTAAGATCTAGTTCTTAACCGTTAAGTACATTAAACCTTTTTAGTACGCATGCAATAAAAGTAAACACCACCCTAATCCACATTCAACTTCCGGAAGCTCCCGATAACGGCCTCATCTGCGATGTCGCTCTGCAGCCCAGCGTTACTGTTGTTGTTGTTTGAGCTCTTGGCATTCGGATTTGGGATGGAGCGATCGATTAGAATCTCGTTCATCAGCAGCAGACGATCGCGTTCCAGGGCAATACGCTTGCGAAATCGGTCGTTGGCTTCCTCCAGCGACAGAGAGCCCCCATAGATGCTTGGCAAGACGGCGTCGTCAATCGCTGTCCTCAGCTCGTCCAGGGATTTGTGGAACTAAAAAATGGTAGAAAACAATAATCTCATTATAACAATAGTGGACAGACAAGAACTAGGAGATGGGTACAAAGAATGTTTTTTGAAGTTTTGACTTTAATGTAAACCATGGGTATTGGCAAAAGTTAGATTTAACAATTATCCTACATATGTTCTAGAGTATTCTCGATACAACTTAAGATTACTTTACATACGACCTTTTTACACAAGTTATCATAACTTTAAATTCAAAAACTCTATTAATTTGAAATTCTAATCATTTAAGGTCAAATCAAAGTTTCCAAATTTTAACCAAACATTTGATAATTGACAGCGATCTAAAATATTGAAAATATCGTTTCTTGCGGGAAAATTTAGTCCGGCTGTTGTTTTGTTACTGAGGGTAGGCTCCGATGTAACATTCCTGACTTACGTCAGATCGACGAACTCTAGCATTATGTAAAGGACAGGCACAACGCACAGTGGGGCAGCGAACCCAGTGGTGTGGCCAAAACCTCTAGCGCCGTGGGTATGCTTCCTACAGGTTTGCAATCTTTGAGAAAGTTGTTCAGTTGAAAAAGCGTCATCTTTTGTCGGTTTTGATCAGTTCATATTTATTCTGCATAGGTGGCACTCGATTCTATCTTTTTAACGGAGCGTCCTAGAAGGATGGATTTTTAGACAAAATTTGTGAGAAATGTTGTAGAATACGTCAAAGAGCTATCTTACACAGAAAAAAAATATTGGCCGACTTTTGAAAAAGTCCGCTCAATCCACGGAGTTGTTCTCCGACAACTCTGAGAATCAAAAAAGGTTTCCTAGAAAGAATCCCAGAAACTGTGAGCTGTTGAGTTAGTTTTGTTTTTCATGATGCCGGCGGGGAATCTTACGGTGAAGAAAGGCTAATAAAAACTTGAGATATTTTTATCTCTTTGCTTTTGTAAGTTACCTGTTAACTTCGTGCTTTAGATGACGCTTTTTCAACTGAACAACTTTCTCAAAGATTGTAAACCTGTAGAAAGCATACCCGCAGCGCTAGAGGTTTTGGCCACACCACTGGGTTCGCTGCCCCACTGTGCAACGTCCACAAATAAAGCAAGGAGATGGTGACGCGTGTCTAATCCGCCGTGTTTGCAGTCGAACGTGAGCAGGACGTACTTAGGATAAGAGCAGAGACTGCCGAAAAGCGTCTGGACGACACCGAAAAGGCAACGGAGTAGGCAACGGTTGAAACACTTAAAATGCCGGAGGAACCCCAGAATCCAGGCTCGGAGAAAAGGAAAAGAGATACACCAGGAAAGGAGGAGGAAATGACGAGAAGAAAGGAAAATGCACAACAAGAAATGAATAACCCTTTGGCTTATTCGAACTGATGACGTAGAACAACGGCTAAATGTTAGCCATTTTAATTAAACAATGAAATATTCTTGGAATTAGTATACTTTTATAACAATACCACACTTCTAAACAAAATCGTCAAAAGGTCGAAAGTAACAATTGTAAACAATGACTTCAAACGTAATTAGCCTGGAAATGCCAGATTTCTAACATCTATATCCACTACCGATGGTAAGGTAATAACTCCCTGTATCTGAATCCTAGAGGGTTTAAGCTGTTTAGTGGAATGCCTGTAACTAGAAATTAGACCCTGAAGAAGTCTGCACATTGTAGACGAAATACGCGTATCTGTCGAAGATAAGCAAAGGTAGTTGGAATTAAATGGAGAATACTAATTTTTCTACTAATTTCTAGTCCCTGTATCTGTTTCTGGTGCTATTTTGTTTGTGGGAGCAAGCAGATTCCAGAAAAATACGCTAGATAACATTGTTTACAAATGTTACTTTCGAACTTTGAACATTTTTGTCTAGACTTCTTCCGCAAGTTTCTTGAAAATGCAAACTCGCTCAAGTAAACTACCACTTTTATTGTAAAGGGGAACTCCACTTTCGTACAATCATCGTGGTAATTTACTATGACTAGATTAGCATTCTCGAGAAATTTTCCGAAGAAACCATTGTTTACGTTTGCGACATTGTTAAAACTCTATGTCGAATTGATTTATTTCGGTGTTAGTGATTATAAGTCGATTTTCCGTTTATTTGAAATGAAATTCTTATTAAGGTCACGTGATATTATTGTTGTTTTAAGATCACAAGCATAAAAATAAACAATTTTAAAACTGTGGTGGCAATGAGAAGGGTCTTATTTTGTTTTTTCTGAAGTAAGGACGCTGTTGATGTTGGAAAAGGATACTGTGGGGTTCATCATCTTTTAGAGCATTTTGGATCACTCCTTTTTAGCACGCATAATTGTGTGTACATGCAGGCGATGGTATAATTGATAAATAAACGCAACTAATTTCAAACCGAAGAAGACGATGCTTGAAGCTATGTCCATTTAGAGTCCGGAATAATAAAATCATCTGTATCTCGGTAACGGATTGACGTACAAATAAGTTTGATGCATCAAAACAAAGGTAATTTACTGTACTTTAAGGAAAAAATATCAATACAAATCATTTCTCTTCGTTTTTATTGAATTCTTCTTTCTTTATTCCTCCCATCAAACGCTGCACACCTCCGGAGTCTACATCCTTTGCACATTTGTTCCACATTTTGGTCATCTGAGTACCGAGCCGTTTTTCCAGTTTTCTTAAGCTTCCGCTTCATTATTGCCCAAAATCTCTTGATGGGCCGGAACTGCCGGGAGTTGGGTGGATTTGTGTTTTTATCGATGAAATCTATGTTATTATCGCGTTACCACTGGATGACTTCCCGGCTGTACTGGCAACTCGCCAAATCTGGCCAAAACTTCACGGGACTTTTATGGGCTATAATGAAAGGCAGTACACGGTTTTTGAGGCATTATTCCTTGTACAGCTCCATATCCCTTGCCAAATCATCATTTTTTTGTTCATTGTTCATTGTTCATTGTTGCCAAAAGCCAGGAGAACTTCCAGAGACTAGAACACCGTATGAGCCAAGCGTACAATTATTATTATACGCTCGGAGAAGATCGTCCTCAACAGTCTGACGAAATTGGTAGAGAGCGAGCACGGGCTATCGAGGATACAATTCGATTTTCGGATAGGGAACTCTACGGTGGATGTCATTTGAATAGCGGTCGAGACAGCCGTAAAGACGTTCAAACAGAAGCGGAGAGGCGATCGATTTTGCACTGTTGTAACGATCGATGTTAAGAATGCCTTCAAAAGCACTAGCTGGGAGGTTATTGCCGAGTTGCTGCACAGAATGAGGGTCTCTGATTACCTGTGCAGATTTCTGAAATCGATGAACATCACGGCGGGAGTTCCGCGAGGTTCCATCCTTGGCCCAACACTTTCGGACGGAATGTACAACGGAGTGCTGACGCTGAAGCTGCCCAAAGGCGTAGTGATCGTTAGCTTTGTGGACGACATCGTATTGTCAGTGACAGGCGAAACACTGGAAGAAGTGGTAATGCTTATGACCAAAGTAATCAGCAAGATGAAGGGTAAAGTAAAAGTAACTGGATGAAGAGTAAAGTAAAAGTAGAAGAAAAGTATCTGGGTGTGATGGTCGACAATCGGCTAAACTACAACAGCCACGTAGATTATGGCTGTGCGAAGCCGGCGAAGGCCATCAAGGCGGTAGCAAGAACCATGCCGAATGGCAACGGACCTAGCAGTAGTAACAGGTCCAGCCTGGGTCGCAGCGCTGGGAACCAAGATAAATTGGGCGAAGTTGAACAGTATGGTTAGGGTCATTGCCATGCGACTCGTGAGTGCGTACAGAACGATGCACTATGTGCAATTGTCAGATTGATTGCAAGTGGCATCATTCTGGCGGAAGACAATAAGTGTTATCGGCGGAGAAATATAAGAGGAGTTCGGAAGCTGGTGAGAGTGGAGACGATAGCCAAATGCCAGCGAGAATGGGACCCTTGGACGCACTAGCTCATATCGGATCTGTCAATCTGGATAAAAGGGAAGCACGGTGAGCTAAACTTTTACCTAACGCAGTTTCTGTCTGGCAATGGCTGCTTTGCAGAGTGCACAGACGTACAAGAGGCGTGATCTTAGCATTCTTCTATGCTTAAACGTAATCAGGTGCGACAATCACATCGACAAAGATTTTTCATTAGGGCTTATCTGACAAATGTAAACAATGGCTTCTTCCATCAATTAACAACAAAACAAACATACTTTCAAAAACTTATTTAAAAATAAATAAATTTAAAATAAATGAAAAGTAAGAAATCATCTAGTTATGCGTCAATAGCACGAGCTGCAAGGTGAGTATACGAAACTGGGATTGGCAACCCTAGATACTATATTTGCATCGAGATCTTGTATCGTGAGGTGATTTTGCTTATATAATTCTAGATACACAGTTTTGAAGAAAAACGCAGTTTTAGAGTACACGGTATTGGAGTACAGTAAACTACGTCATCAAGGAGAAGTTTTCTGAAGAATTAAAAAACGCAGAACTGGATGGAAAATTCTGTCTCGAACTAAAGAATTAATCCACGGAACGGAAATCCACAAGCAGAACGAGAGAACAAGAACTAAACAGAAGTAATTTCGAGCTTAGCAGAACGGCTGTAAAATTTATTGACCAGTCCAAGTGCGAATGATCATATAAATTTCAGAACAAAATAACTACGGAGAAGCTCTTAATGAAATTATAGACAACAATCAAAGAGAAGTACCATCAGTTCTAAGCAATATTATATGAAATCATAACTATTAAACTCAAAAACTACAAGGTACAGCCTCATTGGGTTGTTTGACATGATGACGTAGGACTATGCAATTTAATGTAAGCCATTCAGATTGTAAAATACAATATTCTTTGAAATAACCTTGTCAGGCTTAATTTGTTTGTTGTTATACAAGCAATTTGGTGCATCCTGATTAATTCGTTGCTCAAGAACACAGAAATGATTGAAAAAAGTATGTGATCAATCATAGCTTCGTTACGCATGTATTGCGATAATTTGACCGTTACTCTGGTATTACCCGATTCGAAATGCGCTACTTTACATTATATATTTAAATATTCTGGCATCTCGGCACCCGATCTAATGTTCGGCTGTGCTCCATGTACATATTATTTCCTACTAGCTGACCACTAGGAGATCAGCTGCTTTGGTAGAAAGTGAAAGTTATTGCCTCAGTTCTGTGTTGATCCGCATGAAGGCCAGTAGTATAATGAATAGGCGAATAAAGTAAATGTAGTGTCTGTACAAATTATGTTCTTAGTTCTGTAGTTCTTGAGTCTGAGTCGTCCAAACTGTCCAAAAGACTTAAGATCTACAGTTATAACAGTAGCTTTATCTTCTATATAGTCTTATGAAATGTTGTCAAACATATTCAATGAATATCCCGGAAGAGCAGCATACATTATGAGATAATCTTGGGATATTCTATGCCGTAACTACCGTAACATTGTATAGTCCAGAGCTACTGTTAGGTTAGGTTCTCCTATGATGTCTGTGGACATTTCAGAATATTCATAGAACACGATTGAATATTTGTCGCAGCTTTGTATAGCCTAAGAGACTACGGTTACTACTGTGTATCTTAAATTCTGAACTCATGGTCAGCTTTTATGAGCTTGAACATCCCAAGCTAATCTAATAATGAATGGTGGCCTTACAAAAGAATCACTGAATGTGTTTTTAAGGCATATTGTCACCTTTCATAGGTTATAAAGCTAATGTTACGACTGTAGAGCGAAACTTCTGAACTCAAGAGCAGTTTTGGTAGATCGAAACTTCTGAACTCAAGGGCAGTTTTGATGACCTAGGACATCCCAAGATTTCCTGTTATTTTGGTTTAGCTTTCAGAAGACTCACTTAATTTGGTCATATACATTTTTTTACTCTATTTGGTTCAGAAAGCTGCAGTTACAGATGTAGATTTTAAGTTTTGAATTCCAGGATTGTTTTGATGACCTAGAACATGCGAAGATTATCTCATAATATCTGTTGTTCTTCCAAGATATTCAATGAATATGTTTCAACACACAGCGTAGCTTTGCACAGCCCAGAAAGCTTTTGTTACAACTGTGGGTCCTTTGTTCTGATTTCAAGAATTGATTGGATGACCAAGAACGTGTTATATTGCTTTATAATGTTTGTTGACCTTTAAGAATATTATTTTAATATTATTTTGTGTTGCTTAAAAATTACTGTTACAGCTGTAAATCAAAAGTTCTGGACGCCAGGACAGTGAACCACATCATACCAAGATTATCTTCTTGTATATTTTTGTGTTCGAAAATATTCACTGAGTATGCTTGAATGCGTGACGTAACATTGTATAATCTAGAAAACTATTGTTCCTATTGCAAATTTCAAGTTCTCAACTCGAGGACAGTTTGGATTAATTAGATGTTCACAAAGTTATACATTAATGACTGTCGCCCTTCCAAAAGATTAATTGAAAAGGTTTGAATGCATAAATTCACCTTATATAGCGCAAACTTCCACACTTTTCAATGAATATTCTTTAATACATATGGTTCCTTTGCATTCCTAAAAACCTACTGTAGCAACCGTAGATCTTATGTTCTGAACTTAAGGACAGATTAGATTTCCTAAATCATCCCAGTTTTTCTCATGGTGTTTTTTTACATTCGAAAATATTCACTGAATATGGTTGAACACGTTACGTAACTTTGTAAAGCCCAGAATGCTTTAGTTACTACTGTAGATCTTAAGTTCTAAACTCAAGGACAGTTTGGATGGTCTAAAACATCACAAAATTATAAAATAACGACTGTTAACCTTCCAAAAAGTTCATTCAATGTGGTTGAATACATATCGTCACCTTTCATAGGTTATAAACCCACTGTTTCAACTGAAGATCTGAAGTTCTGAACTCAAAAATGTTTTGGATAACCTAGAACATCCCAGCAAGAAGCAGAACTATTTAACCTTTATTAACAAGAATGCATATTTACCATATTCTAAAACACCCCTTTGCACTATTAACAAATCATTTTTTTTTTCTTACTGAACTTCTTCATATTCAGGATGTTCTAGGTCGTCGATTGGGCTTTAAACTTATAGGTTTTTTTTAAATATTTTTCAAATTAAAGGATGTAGATCAAATTTACCAAACACAGCATACACTTTTATTCAGTCTGTGATTTTATACAGCCATTTTCCATTCGGTGTCATAGATGACCCCTTATTACTGAATAAATGTTGAGTCTTGTCTTTTTAAGAGAAAGCATAACATTTATGTAGTTTTCAATAGTTTGTGAAAATTGTAGCCCAGTATTGAAAACAAACACAAAGTAGTCCTTCGTCAAAAACATATATTTTGAATGAGAAAATAAATAATACAACATTCCCTACAATTTTTAAATTAAAAACAAACAAAACATTTCAGATAATTTTGAAGCAACGCGACCAACTCAACCTAAGGGCATCTTCAGCGGCGGTCTATTTTCAGATCAACTTTATACTTGATTTGCATCAGCGAAACTTTTATAGAACTAGCTAAAATAGACCAACTTTTCGTCCCCTCACCGGTGTTGTATTTCTTGTTGTTAAACTCACCAACACCTGTCATCCTGTCGATCATTCAACAACAGAGATCAGAAGTTTCTTTTTTCAGAGATCGTAGATTTTTCACAAACATTTTGCCATTGATTGGTTTAACCAAATAATTTTCAATGCCAGTAGTGCGTCGTTAGCTAACGACAAGGAACACTTGTTCTTTCGTTTGGCTGAAAGTGAGTGTGTGAATGCATGGATTTCATTAAATCGATAAATAGATAATACTGATTTGTAGTTTGGCAACGGATAAACAAGAGTCGAAACGGAGAGGGTCACATCCTGGCCCCAACGTCGACCGTGATTTTCGTGCCGGTCATCAGAAGCTGATCCAGGACTACTTTAGCGACACGCAAACCTACTACGAGAAGCATTTCTGTGTTTCTACATGCCAAGGGAGGTGTTCCTGGACATTATGCGACAACTAGAGTCAACTAGAGGCTTCTCCAAAAAAATTCTGTATGAGCTATTTGCATTTTATCATGACCAATCTATCAATAAACAGATAGTTTACTTTGAAGACTTCATTACTTCTCATTTCTGAGCAATCAAAATACTATTCGGAATCTCGGAACCTCCGCATTTTGATCTAGTCAGCGTTTTCTGTAAAATGCAGTGGCTGTAAAAAAAACTAAGACAAGCATTCGTTATTTCGGGAGCAACTAGAGGTAATTATCAGCATACGAGCAACTCAACTTCTTGTCCACCTGTGCAAATAAACCTCAGAATATACTCAATAAAATTGAGTTATTGTTTAGTTAGGGATAAAATTTTACTCAATAATTGGTATTATCAAGTAGCGTGTAGTATTTTGGAACGGCATTTTTCTTGTTCCAAACTGCTGCAAAAATAGATCAAAACACATACCAGTTTTAAAATGATGCAAAATAGATCCCGTATAAAACAAAATTTACAACACCGGTGCAGCGATGTTTTTGCGTTTGGTCTAAAAAAATAAATGCAATCCACGATTTGGATCGCCGTTGAAGATGCTCTAAGATCACTACAAACCCTTTACCCCAACCTATTGCTTATCCCCTCCCATGGCGATCATGTAGCCTACATATGGCGAGTCAGCCATTATCCTTAGTTCACTACTACCCTTGGGTTGACTTGCACTCTTACTGCCACACCCTGTGCTGCAAAATGAAATGGGAATGAGAATGAAATTCCACCCAATAGAACAACATTGAAACTTGATAAGACCCCTCAAACAACGCGCGGCACTGCACATATGATCTTATTAATCTGGACTCAGGTCCTTCAATGAACCGCACTTTTGTTTACGAAGATTAGGCACGAATCCCCTATAAAAGGTCTGTTAATTCACGATGATAAGGTGCGAATTCACTGTCTGCTATATACCCACAATCATAAACATCAAACCGTCGTCGTCACGCAACTCCTTTCCGGTAGCATTTTTCTCATCAAAATGCCCATTGTCTCTAGCAGCGCGAGGAAATCACATGTTATCGTTAAACAGTATAGCCCTGACCATGAACCACGAGTCAAACGAGAGTCTCCTAGATGCTGTTTCAAATGGCTTCAAGGTTTTCACTTTTCGAAAACGAAATAAAATGCGCCTACTTGCTAATAGAGCACAGAACACAGACCCGCACATAGTTAGTTATCACGCATGATGTAGCAAGTTTTCACGGTGTGATTTTGTCTAACATTGTCAACCAAAAGCAACCTCCTACCTTTAACCGTTTCTGCAGTTTTGGCTTCAAGGCGGAAACGCAAAACTCCATCAGCATGGTGGCGTACTTGGGCAGTTGGACCACGTGAACCTCCTTCAGCCGAATCGGAAGGATGTCATTCGTTGCAGACATGATTGTTTTCAGCTTGGGAAAAGTCCACACACCAAAGTGAGCCATGGTGGTCCCCTGAAGGTCAAGCACCAACACCAATCCATTGACTTGATATAGCTCCGTTTCGAGGAACATCTCCAATGCCAGTGTGGTCAGGCGAACTTGCTCTTCCGGAGTTATGGTTTGGGCGTTGAATAGCCCAAACCGGACAATCACTACTAAGCGGCCGTGCTGATCTGCGCCCACCGGAACAACTATGGCCTGTTCTACGAGGGGACTCAGTTTGTCTGGTTCTAATCGAAAGAAATCTACTGCTTTATTGCATACTACAAGCCAATTATCAAACATCTCAAAGGTGGCCTGTATGTTGAATTTGCGGGCTCGGAGAAATCTCAGCAGGAAAAGGCAATCCGTTCTGCAACGGATGATCTGCGGATGCTTTGCGATGTATTCTCGCATTTGAGCCAACGCCGGCTCTCGTGAGTTTTCATCTTCATGCAGCTGTTCCTTCGCCTTCTGTAGATCTTCCGGGCCCAAAGTGGTGCTATACACATCGTAAACGAAAGGTTTCTTATCCAACCCCGGCAACGTTGTCATTTTGAACCGTTCGAATAGAAATCCCGCTTAGAACTAACAATCCGACAACGGATGATTTGTATAATTCATCTTTCGCACTTGGCGTGTGTGTAAAGAGGCACGGGGAAAACGAACAATTCTAGCTGAAATAAACGATTGCCGGCAGTTATAGATAGGGTCACTTAGCTACTGCTCCCCGACGTTGCCCCTTTTCCGATGTCGGACAGTAGAAGTTGTGTTGAAACTCAATGGGAAAGAGATCGACCCTCGTTCGTGTTTCGCAGATATGATGCAATCTGAATAATTACGGGCATTGAATTCTTTGCTCAAGGAAACGATTTTCCTACGCGGCTGTTGTTCGTAATTGTATGCTGACATGTTGAAGTTTTCTTTTTTCCCATCATATGCCCATCACGTAAAACTTTTGACACCGTTCAATATGTTCTAATTGAATCGCTTGACGCAGAAAGCGGGCCCCGGGTTGTTTGGTCGGGAAAGGTACGGTAATATAAGTTGGGAGTGGTAGATTCGATTTCCGAACTTTCTTTGCTGGAAATTTTCTTGTCGAGCCACACAATTTACTTATGCATAAATGGTATAGACGTCGAAGATACAGTCTACTTAACAAGAAGATATTTTCAAAGCAACGTTGGAGATTGTAAAAAGCTTGCATCGTTCTTGTTGGTTTACTGATTTTGATAAAATACAATGAGTCTATTGTTATTTTAACCTTAAAGACGAAGAAAGTGCTTCTATAATAATCTATAATAGTTGAGAGCGATCAAGACGATCTTTATCTAGGTATAAAAAAGTGTAGAAAGAATCATTTACAATAACAGAGAGGGGTAGATTAATTGTTATTGTTAAAGGCATTAACACAAATTACGATATCAGGTTGAAAAAAAAAACAGGTTAATAAGGTTAATTACTGCGAATTATGAGAGGCTGTAGATATTGTAGAGGGGTCGAATTCCGCCAGTTTTTGCAATTTTCATAACATTTGTATTGCTTAATGAGTTCGTTTTTTGACAGCTATCGAAAAATTGATTACCTTTGCACTAAGATGCTGTTTACTAATGCATTCAACATTCTTTGCGATCCATCACATGGAATGAAAATGTTTTGAAATTTTAAAGCAACGAAAGCGGAAAAATAATGCATTACGGTATCGTGCCATTTTACTCCATCGTGCCCTATCAATCTGCCTAACCGTTGTCGAACTGCACAATTGGCTCTCGTTCTCTATCGCTGTATTTAATCAACATTTCACACAATTGTGATATTTGCAGACTTGTCAAACATTATCATAGCACTTTACGTACTACGTGTATTTGTGATTTCCAGTAAATTATTTATTAAGTCTACATCCAAGTAACTAAACGAGCTAAACGAGAATTCGCTACAATGTCCAAGTGCACTTTCTAGATTTTTTTCGATATCTAGATATCAATATGTTGCATAAGGTTCACACGGCAAAATGTAGCCAAAAAAACTTACAGTTATAATTGGCTTTCATTCAATTTCAAACCAAAGAAAATTGATCATAATAAGAGATGAATTAACAAATAAACAAATCGACACAGATTTTTCATTAGAGCCTAACTGCCGAATGTAAACAATGGCTTCTTCCGTAAATTTCACGGGGCACTCTCATACGAAGTGTGTCCGTTGGGGATGATTTCCAACATGCCCGCAGACCAGTACTTCATCTTCTCGGACAGCCTCAGTTCGATTGAGGCTCTTCAGTCGCACTGAACATTATTTTCGTAAAGAAGCTTTCACTCGTTTCGTAAACATGGATTTTGTACACAGAACCAATGTTTCGTAAATTGTATAAAACATTCATATTGCTTGACATCCAACAAAATGCTATCAATACACCTTCTTTGTACAATGCACAAAATGAATTTCGTGAAGACCAGCCAATCGTTGATTCTCTTCGGCCGTATTCATAAATGTGTGTGTTCCTGCTGGGATGATGGGAAGCATTAATTTATCCTAAAATAGAAATGAAAGCGTTGCCGAGAGTTAGAACCTCATGCACAATAATCAAGTAACTTCTCACGAGTCAACATGGCCTAGTTAGATCAACCACGGACTCAATAACATTTCTCCCTGAAAATGCAGGATCGTGGATGCGCTTTTTTTGTCAATTATATTTTTAGCCGATAAAGTAGATCTGTCTGTCGTTCATGCAACCACCAAAGAGACGTATCATTTTTATTGGTAACCAATTACTCGTAGTTTTTTGCATTGTTTTCGTAGCATTAACGAATGTTCCTTCTTTGTCTACAAATGCTAAGTGATTGTGACAGTGAGGTGAGGTATTAAATACGAAGCACGGTGGGGCGACTCCATACAAAAGCTGGCCATGCATAAAAATGTCTCCAAATCAATAAAAACACGTGTTTCTTAACTAATTTTGGGTCGCTGTATCAATAAATGAGGTTGCTTTTCCATTAGGTTGCACTGAAATATTACGCAACACAAAAAAGGCTTTTTAAAAGCGCTTTGATAGTCCCATATTTTTTTCATAAAATATGGTGCGTTAGGTGATGTCAGATTTGTTTACACCATCTCTGGTGTTATGTTATATTTAAATGGACCCAAAAAAAAAATGTTGTCTGCCTTATTAGCAAGTTGTATAATTAGTATAAAATAAAGTATAAATTATACTGGAATCTCTATTCGGCTCGAATTTGAACCCTTGTTTGCACTCTGTGAACCCCGAAGCATCGTCACAGCCCCATTTGGCAATCAGCGTACAATGCTCCTCCTTACCATATTGTAATCGAGGATCAATTTGATCCTAGCGCAATAGCGGCAAACGTTAAGCGGTTTTGTTCATAATGGCCCGGAGTTGAATCTTCACAATGCTTTCAGTGACGACGAATGCGTTTTGTGGGGGATAGCATTCCTGTTCTGCTTTTTGCACTTGTCGTTTTGCTTTCTGCACGGTGGGTATCTGAAATGATGAAGTTCTTTGTAACTTGCGAAAAATAAATATTTTAAATCAATTTTCGTAACTGTCCTTTACTGGTTCCCTTATGATTTCATATGCGTGTTTTGACAATTTTGCCTTTACCATAATATACAACGCTTTTTCAGGTATAATTTGTGTGGGATTGTTATTGGGATCAACAGTCTGTTTGATTAAATTTGCAGTATTGTAGTTATGGTCGGCACTCATGCTCATCTCAGCGGCAAAGTCATTTGCAGAACGATTAGCTCTAATTTCTTCAGTTCTCCGTCGTTTTGTTCGATTACAACACTCATCAAAGAATTTCAAAGGTTTTGCTCTCGGTGACGGTTCTTTAGAAGGTGGTAATGCACAATCGTCCAGCCATTCCGAATGGTCTGCTACAAATCGGTTACGCTTTCTTTGCGAGTGCTGAAATTTACTATTGAATGATTTCCAAAAACTATCGAACTCCTTATCCTTATCCAACGGAAAACAGTTGATTGCTGCTGCCTTCATCTGTTCTAGCGATCCTTGAAGCTTCATCGCTTCATATATCTGTTTAAAATCATAAAAAGCAGTGTTCATCAGAAGTAGTTTAGCCAGTCCATCACACTTTTTTCAGATAATCCACGACTGATAATTCTGAGGAAATAACCATAACAACTTACTTGCAATTTCACTATCCATATTCACAGTTATTTTGGGTACCACAAGCACTTCAATAATACAGTTTGGCTCAGAATATAACCTTTAGCAGCCAGATACAAATTAAAGATTTGATACTTCATAAACAGAACGCTCTTTCAGTTGCTTAGTAATACGAAACAGAGATGAATAGGGGTGTGACAAAGAATAGCTATCTGTTTGTTCAATCTTCACACATAAACAAAATTCTCGGTAATACCACAGTTTGTTGACAAGCTAGGAGAGTAGTGCATACTCAAAATAGGTTATTGTTGATATGAAGCAATTGAACATCAGATGCTTGAAGCGCTCCAGAAGAGATAAATCTTGTCAAATATTCAAAAAAGGCGTAAGTAGCCAAAAACCCTATCATTTCTTTCAAAAATATCAATACTCTGCGCAAGTCTGCGCTACAAAAGGCGATGTGCATTTGAAAACTAACATTTTCATCTAATATTTACAACTAACCCCAACCCGGGCGCACCCGGGCTTCATAGTTTTGTTGCATAGTTTTCACAAAAAAATCACACTTTTTTCGTTTAAATTCAAATTTTACTAAATTTTTGTACTATTCAAAAAAATAAATGATGCAGATTTGTTCTATACTTCATTTCAAGGAACTTTCTCTTGAACACCATCTTAATTCAAGTCAATGGTAGAGCTCTAGCGAATTATGTAATATTTATAATTTTATTCAAAAAATCGCAAAAAACACAGAGGTGACATACTTCAAAAAATCGTACAGAACTCAAATTCAGTCCAATCACTTCAAGAATTTGGATTTTAAAATTTCAATAGTGTATTATTACAGAAAAAATATAAAAAGCCTTCAACGTGAAATTTGTATTTTGGATTAATGACCAGCGATTCCCCACTGTGCGAAGGTAGCTTCTTAAAATGTACAAATCAGTTTCGTTGCAGAAAACAACGAATATATGTGTTAGTCCTAGCTAGGATTTTGTAATGTAAACTTAAATTAACACTAACTAGTAAACACTCATCTTATTTCCTTTCAAAACTAAGGGAACAGATGAGCGAGCTGGTCAAAATATCATGTGTGATCACCTTGGGCCTCTTCACATTGCTCAATCCCAGGCAATGTGCAAGCGGACTCGCTTGCAAAGGTGGGCGCCCAGGGAACGATTTGTATGATAGACAAATTTCACACGATGAATTTTACCATTTAGTACGTCAGAGTACCCTTTCGAGTTGGCAAACCGATTGAGACACCGGAAATCTAGGACGGCTGTTACATTCCATCATTCCTATTGTTTCATCGAGGGCGTGGTCGAAGGACCTGCACGTTAGCCGTGATTTCATTCGTGTGATGAGCAGACTTACACCGTGTCCGATATATTTTCATATACTTTTTCCTTGCATTGGTGTCGTGCAACTACTCAACATGCTTCGTGTATGTGTTGGTGTAGTATTGCACTATGTTTATACAAATGCTTTTAGGTTATGTCCGATTGTTTACATTCGGTGTTTCTCTTTTACCAGCGATGAACGAGTTTAAAAACGATAAACGAGTTAGTCGCTTTTTTTAGAAATTTTAAAAACCTCGGCGTAAAGCGGGATTTTGTGTACCGAACCATCGGGAGGTACCATGACACCTGCTCGATGGATGACCGGAAGAAATCCGGTCGTACTGGTACGGTGCGGACTGCACGAGTTGTTAAAGTGGTCAGGGAACGGATTGGACGAAAATCACAGTGCTCTGTACGTACAATGGCCGCAGATCTGAATGTTTTGAGAACGTCAATGCAAAATATACTGCAAAATGACCTCGAATTCCAAGCTTTCAAGAAACGTAAGGTTCACGGAGTTTCGAAACCTTCCAAGCAGAAACGACTCGAAAGAGCAAGTCTGCTTTTGTCGCGGCACGGTGGGTAAGCATTTCTCTTTTCCAACGAAAAGTTATTCGTCTTGCAACAATCGCACAATGTTCAGAACGACAGATTGTGGGCTCTCTCTTTGTAAACTGTTCCAGAGAGTTATAAGAATATTCCACGGTTCCGAAGTGCGGCGTCAGTGATGGTTAGAGGAGAAATTGGCAAGGGAGGCAAATTATCACTGGTTTTCATCGAAAAAAGCGGTAATGTGAATGCCGTTTATTATGAAACGGAAGTTTTGGAGAAAGTTGTGAAGCCATATGTACAAGAGGTTTTTGGAGATGATCACTATGTGTTTCAGCAGGACGGAACGCCATCGCATACTGCAAATCTCGTTCAGGGCTGGTGCTGAGAAAATTTGACCGACTTTTTGGACAAGAATGAATGGCCTCCCAGTTCACCAGATGTGATTCCCTTGGATTATTTCATATGGTCATACATGCTGGCAAAGGTAAATGACCACAGGGCGTCTAAAATGAACCAATTCAAAACCGTAATCAAACGAATTGGGACGAAATGTCGATGGAAGTCGTGCGTGCCACCTGTGACGGTTTCGAAAAACGTCTGGGGCAGGTCAAGGAAATTAAAGGCGGTGTTTTTCCAAAACATATGCTGTAGTTGATCAGTATTGTATTGCAATATAATGGGTAAAGTTATCAATAAAATCTGCATTATCGATTTGAAATAAATAGAGTTTTATTTTGTATGAGAATATATTGGACACGGTGTATGTCCAACCATTACCAGTTGCACACTTCAATCGAATTAACCTCGTGGACAGCAGTCTTTGTCGGTGTGGAAACGGTTATGATGACATCGATCATGCAGCACGGATAATGGCGCCACCAGAACACAACTTATGAATACCCTAGAGGCCCAAGGAAGACAACCTTATGTTCCTATAAGAGATGTGTTGGGAACTCGCGATCTGTGCAATCAATTTATGTGTTTCGTTAAATCTCTAGTATAAGAATTTAATCTGCTTGTGTTTTTGTTTTCTTAATTCATTAGTATGTGTTAGTTTTGTTCCGTCATCTTGAGGAGTCTCATCGTCGCTCAATGGTTACCACATCCGGCCAGACAAAAAAAGGGAGCCCTGACCATTCCGCACCAAGTTATTGTGCTGGCGACAAGAGACTACAGAATCCTTGTGTCTCTGTCCAACCCATCCTCAAAAAATGTAACCTATTTTAACCTCGGGTAAACCGCGAGTAAACGGTCCAAGTCCTTCTAATCCTAGTATTAAGTCATTACATTATACAAAAATCAATAAATTATCGGCTGCGTAAGGCTAACGCAATTAATTATCTAGTTAAAAAAACAAGGAATGCATCACTCGTAAAATTCATTATTTTTAAGAGTGTATATAATGAGATAACAGAAATATGAAGCCAAATGACACTGGCTAGGTTTTCCTGTGTGCATACCTGAAATCAGAACAATATTTTCAGTAAAAATACCGTTTTTGGAAAAAAAAAAAAAAAAAATAAAACACACAAAAATGGCCACCAAAAAATCGGTTTAAGTCGGATTCGTTTCAAACTTTCGGGGAATAAATTAGTATAAACAACAATACATTACTGAACCTTTTCTCCGTATTCAGATTACTCTCATCTTTTCCTTTACACTGCTAATTAGATTTAGAGCAATAGTGTGGTCAACTTGTTTCGACAGTCTCAACCACAATTTCTTCACACTTTAGGGGGTTTTCAATGTTTTGCCTTCATGGTGGCCCAGTATTCCCTTTTGGATATTGTTCCGGTGTGTTCTGAGGGTTCATCTCATGAGGTTCTTAATCAGCATTGCCACTTGTATTTGTACCAGTCTAAGACTGGTCCGTTCATATTGGAGGATTTGGCCATAACCAGCCGAAATAGCGTCTCTAAAGTTTGTACTCGGAAAAATATGCAAAACTTTCATTTGTGTATAACTTGTTATTGCATGGGTAAACATTAATGAAATTTTGGGTAAAACTAGTACAAAGTGTAATGTTTCTATTCATGTTTCGTCACAACATGTCAAGTGGTTATCAAGATGGCTTCCTAGCAAGAAGTGGTTCCAAAGAAAATTATGGGCGTGGCCGTGGAACCAGGTGGATCGCGAAACAGTTGGGAATCGACAATTCGACTGTGTTAGTTACCTTACCAAAAAGACCAAGGCCGGTGTGGCCTCTGCTATATACAGAAGTTCGGTCCATGGCTATACCTCGCCAGCCTCGTTTTCTGCAGAGGGTCGCCTTTTACTTGATCGATCCATCTTGCTCGTTGTCCGCGTCTCTTCTACTTGTACCCGTCGGATCGTTTTCGAGAATCATTTTAACTGCCCTGCCGTCCGACATACTTACGATATGCCCAACCCAACGTAGTCGATCGATTTTAGCGATGTGTACAATGGGAGGTTCTCCCAGCGGCTGATGCAATGCATGGTTCATTTGCTTTCTCTACGTTCCGTCTTCCATCTGCACTCCACCGTAGATCGTACATTAATGTCTTGTAGATGCTAAACTTTGTAGTACGGCGAACTTTGTTCCGATATTAGCGTCCTTCAGAGTCCAATGTAGGGACGATTGCCAACCATAATGCGCCTTTGTATTTCTCTGCTAGTGTCGTTTTTGGCGGTCATCAATAAGCCCAGATATACCAATTTTGTTAACTCTCTCGATTTGATTCGACCGTTTCCCATGTGGTGAAATTGTTCAAGGGTATTCAGACGACCCAGCGGCAAACTGGCAGCGGAAGAAAAGCGAAGACGACCGATCCCGTGAATGCAAGGAAGGTGAGGGATTGCTTCAAACGCAATCATTACTATTCGACTCGGAACGTAGCCAAGAAGGTTGATTCTTCTGTCTGGTTCATCCAGCAGACAATGAAGTGGGCCGAACTTAATGTCTACAATGTAAGGAATGCGGCTAACCGAACCGATAAATAGAATACGGTGGCCGAATCCCACGCCAGGAAGTTGAACCACGAGTGGATGGTGCAGCCGAAATGCATCGTAATTGACGACGAGACGTACATTGAAGCGGACGCCAAGAAGATCCCCGGCCTGGAGATTTTCGTCAGCTAACCCACCTGAATGTTTCGGAATAGGAAGATCGACAAATTTGTCAAGAAATAATTGGTATGGCAGGCGATCTGTGGGTGCGGTAAATTTAGCAAGCCGTACATAACGACCGGTACCATCAACGGCCAAATATACAAAGAAGAATGTCTCCAAAAGCGGCTGCTGTCTTTCCTCCGGTCCGACGAAGATTACACTCGGCTTAGGTCGGGTCCGTGCCAAAAAAAAAAACACGCGAAACCGGCGAAAGAGGCAAATCCGCCAAACCTGACAGAACATCGCCACTTAGATAAATTCTGGGCAACTATGGAAGGCAATCTCCGGAACACAGGGAAGGTCTTCAAGAACGACAAGGAAGTGTGTAAGGAAGATGGCGAAAGTGTTGCACAGGATTTGATGGGTAGCGTGAAGTCCAAGGTGTGGCCATTTAAATAAATCAGCTTTGCGAAAACATAGCTAATATGTGTTCATTTATTCCCTGAGATTTTTAAGAATATCCGACTTATAGTGAATTTTTGGAGATAATTTTTGGCTGTTGCATTTTTTTCGAGAACAACCTTTATCAATCATGTAAAATCTCACACCAATCGAAGAAAGTATGTTTTCACGAAGTTGTTTCTTTTTAGTAGTTCTACGATATGTTAGTACACTGCCTTTAGACATTTAATAGACTAAATAATTTATAACCACCCTAACTACATACCAAGGAAAATCATGATAAAGAAATACAAACCTGAAGCTTTTGCCACCATACGTCTTAAACTAACGGTTTAGGTGCAACAGGAAGAAAAAATTAGTTTGCAAACACAATACAATGCACAGAAAAAAAAATTGAACAGGCGCGTAAAATTTCCTCTCGATTAATTTCAAGCAAAAGGAGCCCTAAGCACCCTTTTTTCTTATTTAGCATTTCAAGCTTATTGCTTTCACAATTAGCTTATTGCTTGCTCACAACTTAGTTTTTAAATGCACTTTCACAGTTATTAATTGAGAGCTTTCGATGCCAGATACCATTTTTGCATTAGTATGATTGTGTGGCAAGAACAATCATACATAGAGTAGTCGAGAAGTTTTCCTTAACAGGGAGTCGAGAAGTTTTCCTTAACGAAAAATTCCTAGACCAGATCGGGAATCGAACCCAGCCACCTCCAGCATGGTGTTGCTTTGTAGCTGCGCCTTTACCGACTAATCTAAGGGAGGACCCCTAAACACCCATATTGTTTGCAATCTTTCATGCGCCATACAACAATGTTTGCAATCTTTCATACAACTGGCTAGATTCAGGCGTTATATGGCTTAATTTTACATGAAGTATCCCATTATTTTCTTCTAAATCTAGCATTCTCTTTATGTGCATTAGATAACGCAAAAAATTCAATATATCTTTTTATCTATGTACATCAAACAAATATTTGGTTGTAATTCAAACAACAATTCCGGTTGTTCAATATATGTTCGTTTCTAATCCTCGGCTTCAGTTGAATCGAACGAGTTTTCCATGTTATTTCCGCATGAAAAAATTGCATTGATTCAAATTGAAATTTAGTTGATTCAAACTAACACTTTGGTTTATTTCAACCGTAAGCAGATTTCTTTTCATCAAAAGTTAGGTTGACAGAAACAGCTCGTACAAATAGTGATGTTTGATTGAATCAATCTAATGCTTAGGCAAAAGCAAACTGATTTTTTAATTAGGCATAAATCAACCTTAAAAATAATTTGAAACAATGATAAGTTTGTTTCAGTTGAGCTGTCAGCCAGATATCGCAAGAGATTTTGTTTTTCTCTTGTTGCAACTCCCAGACAAGCGTAAGTTATTTGAAACTAGCTGATCCCGGTGCGAGCGTTGCTACGCCTGCAACTAAATGAGTGAACATTACATACACGGTGTTCAATAAGTTCGGATACACTTTCAAAATTTGTTAAAAAAATGAAAACATGTTTTTTTATTTTTTGGATTTATGTTATTGAAAGCTATGTTTACAAGGAACGTTTACAACATTTCTCTTGGAATGACCCCCCCCTTTGTACTCCTTAACGAGCTTCAAACGTTTCTCGAACGCGTCGCAGGCGGCACGCACGGACTGCATGGGCATTTCGTCCCAGATTTTGAGAATTACCGTCTTGAAATGATCCAAAGTGCTGACCTTGTATTCGTTCAGCTTCGCCATCATATAGGACCAAACAAAAAAGTCGAGAGGATTTAAGTCCGGGGAGCTGGGAGGCCACAAAGTTTTGTCCAGAAAGTCGGTTAAATTGTCCCGACACCAGGCTTGAACCACATTTGCCGTATGGGCTGGTGCACCGTCCTGCTGGAACACGTAGTGCTCATCGCCGTAGAGGCTTCGGAGACTGGGGGCAACAACCTTTTCCAAAACCTCAGTTTTGTAGTACGCCGCGTTGATTTTGACGTTTTTTCAATAAACACCAAGGGTAGCTTACCACGTTTGCATACTGCCCCCCAAACCATCACCGACGCGGCACTTTGGAACCGAGGGATGTTTATATTGGATTCAGGAATGCTGTCCCTCGATGGCGCCCACACCCGGTCATTTTGCACATCAGTGCGGCTGCTGCAGCACGAACAGTTTCTCGTCCGAAAAAAAAACTCCTGACCAGCGTGCCGAGAGAGGATCCTCTTAGCTCGATCCAATCGCTTTTTGCTGGTAGCCTCCGAAACGCCATGGACCTTACGTTTTTTGTAAGGCCTGAAACCAAGGTCCTTGGTGAGTATGGTGTGAGCGGTTCCAATGGAAACGTTGAGATCTGCAGCCGTTTTCCGGATTGAGCGGTTCTTTTTGCGCCGAATTCGCTCCCTCACGATCTTGATGACCCGTGGCGTCCTCGCTGAACGCGGCCGACCGGATCTCGCACGGTCATTGGTCGAGGACGTCTCCCGGTATCGCCTGATGGTCGTGTAGACAAAGTTCCGCTTGACCCCATGCGATTTCAGCAGCCGGAATATATCGCCGGGTCGCTCACCGTTCAAAAAACGCTTAATTACGAAGTCCCGATACTCTTTCATCGCGCGTAACAAACGAACAACAACTAACAGAATGTCAACACCGCGCACATTCGGTAGCGTATGAATGAAGCTAAAGCTGACACCAATACCAATGCAGAATATGTACATGGCGCATACCTACGCAATGATGAAAACTTGTATTCGAACTTATTGAACACCGTGTAGAACTGACGCTTTTTTTAATGAGTTTTTTTTTTTTGAGTAATAAGGAGTTCAAACTTCTGTCAGAACATTCTTCTTACCCAGACAATACACAGTTTGTGGCTTAGTTACCTGAATAATTCTCAGGATTGGTTGAAATTTGTGTTTGAATTCACCATAGAAACATTTCTTGCATTTAAAAAACACCGCATACCATTTTTGATTCCATTTGCTTGATTAGTCCTCAAGCTATGCAGAAATTTGTGTTTCATTTGTATGCGAGCCGGAAGGGGGAAGCGGTCTCAAACAATCATAAGAACCTTCCCCAGCCCCAAAAATACCTGCATACATATTTTCACTCCGATCGGTCAGACAGACAGTCAGACAGAAACCCATTTTAATATAAATAAAAATCCTGTTTCCAATAACCCCCACATGCCAAATGTGGTTTCATTTACTTAAATAGTTCTCGAGTTATGCAGAAAATTGCGTTTCATTTGTATGCGAGCTCCCCCCCCCCCCCCCCTTTCAGAGGGCAAAGGGGTCTCAAACCACCATAGAAATATGTCTGACCTTCAAAAAAATCCACATGCCAAATTTGATTCCATTTGCTTTATTAGTTCTCGAGTTATGCAGAAAATTGCGTTTCATTTCTATGGGACCCCCCTCATTAAAAGGGCAGAGTGATCTTAAACCACCATAGGAATATGTCTCTCCTTTAAAAAATTTGCATGCAAAAATTTGTGTTTCATTTATATGGTAGATCCCTCCCTCCACTTCTAGAAGGCGGAGGGGTCTCAAATCATCATAGAAACATTTCTCTCCTTCAAAAACCTCCACATGCCAGATTTGGTTCAATTTGCTTGATTAGTTCTCGAGTTATACAGAATATTGTATTTCATTTGTATAGGAGCCCCCCCCTTTCAGGACGAAGAGAAATCTGAAACCATCATAGAAACCTTTCTTGCCTTTAAAACCTCACACATGCTAAATTTCTTTTCTTTTGCTTGGGGTCTCAAACCACCATAGAAACATTTCTTGCCTACAAAACCTCCACATGCCATATTTGGTTCCATTTGTTTGATTAGTTCTTGAGTTATGCAGAAAATAGTTTTTCATTCGCATGGGAGCCCCCCTTTCTAAAGGCGGGAGGGGTGTCGAACTATAATAAGATCCTTTACGGGACCCAAAAACCTCTGCATACAAATTTGCATAGCGGTAGGGATAGTTCTCATGTTTGGTTTAAATTTGTGTTTCGTATGTATGGTAGCCCCCCTTTTCAGAGTGAGGAGAGGTCTTAAATTACCACAATAAACATTTCTTGCCTTCAAAAACTCACCCATACCAATTTTGGTTCCATTTGCTTGATTAGTTCTCGAGTTATGCAGGAATTTGTTATTCATTTGCATGGGATCCCACCCTTTCTTGAAGCGGGAGGGCTCTCGAACTATCATAAGATGCTTTCCCGGACCCAGAAACCACTGAATACAAATTTGCAAAGCAGTAGGTATAGTTCTCATGTTTGGTTGAAATTTGTTTCATTTGTATGAGAGCCCACCTTTTTAGAGGGAGGAGGGGCTTTGAACCACCATAAAAACATTTCATGCCTTTAAAAACTCGTCCATTCCAAATTTGGTTCCGTTTGCTTGATTATTTCTCGAGTTATGCAGAAATATGGGTTCCATTTGTTTGAGAGCACCCCTTCCCCCCTTCCTCCTCATATGACGGAAAAGTCTCAAATCACCATAGAAACATTTCCCTCCTTCAAAAACTTCCACATGCGAAATTTGGTTCCATTTCTCTTATTATTTCTCGAGTTATGCAAGGATTTGCGTATCATTTGAATAGTTTACCCCCCTTTCAGAAAGGGGAGGGGTCTCAAATTAACATAGAAAAAAAATTTGTCTTCAAAAACCACCACATACTAAATTTGGTTCCATTTGCTTGATTAGTTCTCGAGTCATTCAGAATATTGTATTTCATTTGTATCGGAGCCCTCCCCCCCTTTAGGATGGGAAGGGGTCTCAAACCAACATAGAAACATTTTTTGTCTTTAAAAACCACCACATGCTAAATTTCGTTCCGTTTGCTTGATTAGTTCCCGAGTTATGCAGAATATTGTGTTTTATTTGTATGGGAGCCCCCCCTTTTATGGCGGGGAGGGTTCTCAAGCTACCATAAAAACCTTTTTTGCCTTCAAAAACTCACACATGCTAAATTTGGTTTCTTTTGCTTGATTAGTTCTCGAGTTCTGTAGTAATTCGTGTTTCATTTGTATGAGAGCCCTCCTTTCCAGTGAAGGGAGGGCTCCCACACCATCATAAGATTATTCTCCGGCCCCAAAAATCTCTGCATACAAAATTTCACGCCGATCGGTCCTTTCGCTCGCGAGTTAAATCGTGACAAAGGAAACCCCAACTCATTTTTATTTATATAGATAGATTTTAAAGTTTCAAATTTTGCATGGCTACCTTACCGAACTCCTGCACAGTCTTCTTTCAACAGCGAGGCCGTCTTGAAGGAGCCGCTTTGTTATTGGGGAAAACTTTTTTTGATTTCATCAATATCAGTAAGCATACGCATTTTGGTCCGCATTAAACAATTGTTACTATAAATAAATACTGTAACATTTTCAACATATTTGTTAAAACTTTTTCTGTTGGTGAATGCATAACTGCTCATGCAGAAAAGGCAGTTTTGTTATCCATGGTTGTCTCAACCCATATTGTTGGTTTCATCTAGCATTTTGTTGTTTATTCCAAACAACTAGTTGGTTTGATTCAAACCGCAAATTAGTTGGAACCTACTGCTGGGTTTGTTTGAATTTACCAAACAGCAGTTAAAATGTCACAACCAATATTATAGTCGTATCAACCAATCTTTTCTTGAATTCAGGTACTAAACCAAAACAAAAAAAAAACAACCTTTAATTTTTGGTTTATTTCAAGCATTCTCGCTTGAAGCTTTGATTTGTGTAGGCAAATTTCAATATGAAATTTTGGTTGAAACAACCTAAAACTTGAATGTATTTACTAAAGTTTTTCAACGTGAAGAATGAATCAATCCATTATGCGGCTTTGGAATCAGTATTGTGCAGTGCAGCGCAGTGCTGCTAGAAAAATTAAAAAATTAACCATTCGTCTGGCTTTCAATTGGTAGTCTTCTGACTTTTATCTGTACAAATAAGTTTCCCTGTAGTAAATCCCACATAATCATAGAACATCGGACAGGAAAATACAGTTGCACCAATTGATGCGAGATTTTGCTTAGATGCTACAGAACCCAAAAGTAAGCGAAAACGATCCACAGAGCTTAAAACCTAAACGTTGTCCCACCCTTTTGGCAACCCACCTTAACTTTCTGCTGATGTTTTAGCGGTGCCATCGCCAAACATGTACTGATCACGGCCGTACCGAATCTCGGCAGTCCACAGATATGAACACGCTTCGTCCGCAGAGGTATTGCTCCGGTAGTGGAATCCATCAGCAGCTTCAGGTCCATCACAGTCCACATGCCGAAATAGGCCATGGTCGCTTTCTGAAAGTCACAAATCAGTTCCAGCCCACACACCTGGAACTGCTCTTCTTCAAAGTAGCACTCCATCAACGCCGAACCCAGCTTGAAGACGTGCTCTGGCTTCATCCAACTTAGCTCGATACCGGCCGGACGATAGAGCATGACGAACTGCCCTTCGGCGATGTAACCCAATGGTACAAGAAACGCCCCATCAATCAACTTGTTGTACAAATCAACAGAATCACTGATTCGGAAGCACTGGGGCCACCGGTCAAAGTAAGACAAATAGTTTTCGAGCACTTCACACGCGGCAATCACATTGAACTTTCGGGCACGGAGGAATCGCAGCAGGAAAGGAGCATCTGTGCGGCAACGTTGGATCTGCGGGTGTTTGGAGATAAACTCGCGCATTTGCGCCAACGACGGATCACGGGTTGTGTCGTTTTCGTGCAATTCGTCCTTGGCTTTATCGAGAAGAGCGGGGCTCAGCGTTGTCCGGTATGTGTCGTACAGAGCGGGACATTTGTCCAAGCTGGGCCGCGAAGACATGGTCTGGGCACGGGCGCAATATTGTTAGAAGGGTGATCAATGACTGAACGGTTGGGCGTAGGATTTAGTTCAAGTTGCTCAGCTTGTTACACCAGTTGATTGGCGACTACATAGTAATAGGTGGTCATTAAAGGGTTCATAGAAGTAGAGGTTAATAATAGTATACTCAGGTGCACAGGAGCAATTTGAAAATCTTTAACATAAGTGATGCGAATCTGATCCGAACATTCGGATCATTTGTTTTCATTTTCGATTTCAAACGTTCAGTTACATACATTTTCTATTTCACCACGCAACCAAACAAAACCGCTTAAAAACACGAGAGATTATACAAAAGCGATTAAACTGCACCACAATGGCATTTAATTGCCACCAAGACTGAGACGTTTCCCTACCAGTTATCTCGTCTACATTCGAAGTGTTCATTCCTTAGGGCCACTGTGCGGTTCTCCACCAACTTCTGTTATAGTCTCGTTTTATGACACACGACAATGACAACTAACCACTAAACGTTCTTCGCGTGGCCTTGGATCATTTTCTCTGTCGTCAAACGATCGAATTGACTATTTTTCGGTCGTTACGAGCAAAATCCTCAATAAAAGTGCCTTCGTGATGAGATGACATAACTCCAAACTCATGTGGACCATCAATACTCCGCACACCTTCACTCGTACATATGTTCATCGAGAGATCGCACCGATCCGGTGGCCTATTGGCACTGATTTTCCACTGTCCGCTTGCGCTTTGGAGGTTTTATTTTCTTGCCCTTCGGTTCGCCGTTTTTTTTTCTAGTTGGGTAATTTCTGACGAGTATCGTACTTAGATGAATCTTGCCCAAACGGTTTCTAACCTTGGGTGTGGAAAGTGGTTTTCCGAATATATTTCGTTTCACGCAGAGCTGTTGGAAAATAGTCTTCATTATGTAGATTCAATCCATCGCAGTTTGCATAACAATTTCAAATGTTCATCGATTTAACTGCATTAGCAAATAAAGTGTTTGACCTTGATATCTTTCCCGAAGCAGCCACCAATGCGTTCTGATGTGATGAATTAACAGCAGGGTAACAGCTCAATGACCGGTGCCATAAAATGTTTAAAGCATGCTGCAATGTTTTATAGTCACCTATGCCATTGCTTGCTCCATTGGTCAAATAAATGAAACCTATTGAAGACAACTAGCCATCAACCTTATTAATCAAATTAACTTTTCGTTTAGCTTGGTGATACATCATTTTCTGGGAGAAAAAAGAGTTCACCCTGTTCGCATGCTGTAATACTTAGCTTCCTATGTTCAACTTCTTATTGTTTCTGATATAATTAATCATATAGCTTGAGATCAATCATTGATGTCAATAACTCCAATTTACACACCTCATAGCGTTGGAAATGAAATATTCTACTCCCTCCAACTATTCAGCACTATACAGTTGCCACAGTGTTTATAATTTTTCAATAAATAATCAACAGTCATAATGACACGGATTGGATGACCGAGGAGGTGAATTTGATCAAAATACTGCATTATCTAACTTCAGGCGTGAAATTCAGCAACACCTTCAACACGATTAACATAGGTAACTTGTGCCTTCCATCAGCTCTTCCATGCAAGCCAAGCACCGTAGAATGAAAGGGTTTTGTCTTTAGAACTGAACAAGTGGAATATAATATAATATTATTGAAAGAACTACTACTTAAATAGATCTTTATTTCGTTACTCTAATTGTTATGTTTGGTATTCTCCGTGCGTGGAGTAACGATTATGATGTAGAAGGAGATGTTCGCTCATCATCATAAGGCACCAAGAGTGGACAGTAATGTTTGCTAGAATGAAAGATATCAAGCAAAAGTGTTGAAAATTGAATAGAAGTTTTGAAAACTAAGCGAAAGGGCATGAGTAAAATAGTATTTGAACCAAGGACGTTACCATTGCCTAAAATCCCACTGCGGGGTTGGTCCAGAAGACTGAAGAAAGCGTTACTTATTGAAACCTGCCACTTTTGGTGTGGCGCTAGTGACGGTTTTAACATTTTAATCTCGTTTCACAATGGATTATATTCCTTTACAATATTTGTTCAACCAAACTGCTAGTATCAGTAATTAAGATAAAACATTATAATACCTGCATGATAATCAATGAAAAAATACTATCAGTTGTGATAACCACTCCACTAAGTACAGCGGTACAACAAGGAAGATTTTTCACTCGAATTAAACGACAAACTACGACAACTTCTCCCGCGAATATTGTGTTTGCTGTATATTGCCTTCAAGAAATCCGAGCTATCAAATTAGCACCACTCCCAGGCCCAGGACCAAGTTTTCGGCATCACAATTGTTGCTCGTGGATGACAGCCGCTTCATTCCTGTGGGTAGGTCTTCGCACGGACGAATCCACCACCTCAGCAGGCAAAAGAAATGTGTTGGATCGCGTTCATGTACCAATGATAGCATGTGAAAGTTTCTAGCGGTAGTTTGTACACACTCTGTTTTGATGGATTTGTTGTTGTTTTTGGATTTGTTTTTGTACACAACGTCTGATATTCCTCAAGTTTTTTTCTCGTCATCTCTAACGTAGAGACCTCGGAGAGAAAGACTGTAAAGCGTTGTGACACTGGTCCCCACCAGTACCCACCGTTTACAAACTACCGCTAGAAACTATCACCAGCTATCAGTGGTGCATGAGCGCGATCCAACACGTTACTTTTGCCTGTTGAGGTGGTGGATTCGTCCCTGCCTAGACCAACCCCGCAGTGGGATATTAGGCAAAGGTAACATCATTGGTTCGAGTACTACATTACCCATGCCCTTTCGCTAAATTTTCAATACTTCTATTCAATTTTCAACCTACCGTACACTGACGGAACTTTCTACACTTTCTCTTCATATCTTCCATTCTAGCAAACATTACTGTCCACTCTTGGTGCCTCATGGTGATGAGCGAACATCTCCTTCTACATCATTTATTTCGTTGTTTTAACTTCGATTGGATTTGTTGTTTCAATTGATTAGCCAGAAGAGATATTGAATTTGAAAAATTTGATTACCTACCTAACGCAAATAACTTAAGCCTAGTTTACCAGCTGTCTAATAATCAGATGGGGCGGGATTCTCTGAATTTCGAGGCTTATACATTTTCTCTCGCTAAATCTCAAAATTCCCAGTTCTTTGAAGACAGTTCAGAATCACTCGAAGGATGCCCAACAAACATCGGTGTTGAATTAGAGCTTGTTCAAACAAATTTGGAGAAGCTATTCAGCTTCTCCAAATTTGCTTGAACAAGCTCTAATTCAACACCGATGTTTGTTGGGTGTTGTTCTGAACCACCTGGAGTTGCTGATGGTGGCAATTGGCTCAACTCATCCAGATTGGCATACCACACTCTTGTCTACGGGAAGAATCATTTGCTTATGAACTGCAGGTTTGTTCTTGGTCGATAGAGTGTACTTTCTATTGATCATCGGATACAGAGATCTTAACAAAGTACTACATTTAGTTGAAGTTTTATGATCATGCGATCGGAACAACAACTTGCTATATAGGATATCACCAAGGTAGACTACTTCCCTGGACTAATTGATCCGTGTGTTTCAGAGGTGAAATTTGACATCTTTTGGCGGAATAGGTCGAGGTGACTTGAAGTGCGGATACAGAATCGTCTGGATTTTAGCTGCAAATCATCCAGCTATCGTAATATTCGAACAGAACATTGAGGCCCTCCTGAAGTTTTCCAGAAAGAGCACGGATCATTTGACCCTTATAGATGATGGAAGAGTCGTCCGCAAACATCGAAAAAGTACCACCAACCTTTCAGGGAGGAACATCATACTTGAAGATGATGAATAGGATAGGGCCTAAGAGAAGGTTCTTAACAAGATAGATTGGGAAGTTGTATCGATGCAGTTTAAACACCAGACCATCGAACCAGATATTGTCGATCGATTTCTGCCTGGCAGAAGTCTTTCCAACGAACCTTGGACTATTTACTATTTTCTAAATACAAAAACGTTTTTACCTTACTATAAAATAGTATATACGACAGGTATAGAAGGTTTTCTTTCAGTCGAGTTATTAGTACACGACACTGAAGAAGTCTGCACATTGTAGACGAAATACGCGTATCTGTCACGATAAGCAAAGGTAGTTGGAATTAAATGGAAAATACTAATTTTTTTTCTCATTTCTAGTTACAGGTATTCCACTAAACAGCTCAAACTATGTAGGATTCAGGTTTCTTGAGCCAACGATCTACCGTAGATCACATTTTTGCAGCACGCCTTATTTTAGAAGAAAAATTGAATGCTGGCAACGACATAATAGTGATGGCTTTAGACATTCACAAAGCATTGGATAGCATCAGCCTGCCAGCACTACCAGACGTTCTAATGGGCAAAGGAGCATCAAAAGGTCTAGCCAATAGAATTACGCGATGTATCAACATGGAGGAACAACAGGTCCTCTGGAAAGATTAAAATACAGCCCCAAAGCAACGAACATGAGGGGTGAAATAAGGATGCCCCCTCTCTCCGTATATTTTTGATCTTATCATGAAAGAAGAAGTTCTGATTACCGTCGAGGATAAACTTAATGGACTACTCAAACTCAACCAGTCTGGCAAACTCAAGTTTCCGATTATTCTTGTGTACGCGGACGACATTTTAATAATCGCAAAAACAGTAGAGGAATTAGATAGGCTTCTACCAGTGCTCCAAAATTACTTGGGTGAAGTGAACCTGAAATTACCGATACGGGAATTACTAGACCGGAATATAACCACTCGCAAGCGCTCACGGGATGCAGTTACAGCCTCACGAATCATTCTACATTTTCTAAAGGAGAGGAGACTACCAGTCAAGATAGGCACAGTTCTGTATGAGACGGTTATTGCTCCTACTATGATGTACTGCCCTCAAGCCACAGTACTCACGAAACAATAAAGAAAGTCCCTGAGGAGGTACCAAAATCAAATATACGGACATATCAAGGCATTATGCCAACCCGATATACGTACTAACTTCAATTGTGAACCTAAATCAATAACCAAATGAATCAAAACGCTACAGTTGAGATATTGGGGTCACGTAGTTCGAAGACCGGATAATCATCTCTTGAAATTGGCGTCAGAATACAGGTTGCTTTGCAAAAAAAAACGCGGTAGACCTGCTTTCACACAATAGCCCAGAATATGTGGAGATTTGAAAACATGTCGGTATGACATCGTTGGCAATATGCGGGGAATCCATTCAAACTCATATGGTCGTGGGACCCTGATCACTGAAATCGATCCTTTTAGAAGAGGATTCAAATTTTCAGCGATTTTATTGTCTAATAAAGATTGGACTCGGAAAAAATGCGACACTTTGTGTAACTTTTTATCGGGTGGGTAAAAATTAATGAAATTTTGGGTAATAGGGTATGTGCCCCTTGACACAGCCTGTTATGCAACCAGCGATCACATTTTTCATTATAACTCATAAAGTTTATAAGCTGTAAGCAAGATTTAACTAGTTATACACTTGCAAAGATAAGTTAGATAAGACATTAGTTAGCATGTATCACTAAAAGTTACACTACTATTTTTATAATGCCATAAACTTTCGAGGGATGTGGATTTAATGTCGGTCTATAAGCACCAAATTGGGTCTATTCGTGGATGCAACTTCGTCCCATTCGATGGATTTATTACTAAATGCAATCTTTGTACGGTTTTTTTTCTCATTTTATGAATAAGGGCATTGTAAGCTGTACTGGATTTACTTAATACAACATTTCACAACACAAACTAAAGTAAAACTGCATCGAAACACTTAAATGATGTTCATATATGATTTATCAGCCATTCAATAATGAAAACATTGTAATTTACTATGCAATGATTTTGTCTCTTCGATTTGTATTCAAGTGGTTCATGTAAACCCACTTGAATATAAACAACCGCAAATTCATGCATTTCCACTTGAAATTTTACCAATAACAACTTGTTTACAACGTTATTGATACAACAAGCCATAGTTAGGAACATTCTTAAAAATATGTCCCCAACATTGGGTCTACGATTTTCTTGTAAAATCATTGTTATTTTAGTTATGTGAACAGTTAGTTTGTAACGTTTAACATGTTCTGTACATCCAGACTGTATTACTTGCTCTATCGATTCAATTAAGTCAAATTTAGATCTCTAGAAATCTTGTAGATCATCTGTTCAGCATAACCAGTGAAATCATGATGCCCCAAAAGTTCAAGAAACCGAAAATTACGCGGAAGTGAACAACTATAAGTTAATTAATATTGTCTCAATTGCTTCGGATTACATCATCTAATAGCAACATGATTTTGTTTATTATCGCCAAATTAATTACACATTTGGTACATAGGCCGAATGAAGGGGTTAGGCTAACATTACATTCCCTTACCCTACTAGAGTGTTATGTATTTGTGTGCAAAATTTTATCGCGATCTATCAAGTAGTTTTCAAGATACATTCGAAACAAGAAGAGCTACGCCTGCAAATCTTGGGCGCGGTGATCGATAATCCTAGTCAGTCACACAGATGGATCGGCAAAAGGCTTGGAATACACCATTCCACCGTGTCCCGCATTGTGAAGATATTCCAGGAGACAAAGAACATCGAGCGGCACGCTGGAAGTGGCCGAAAACCGAAAACGGAATACCCAGAGAAGGCGCGGAAGATAAGGCAGTACTTTAAGAATAACCCGAACCTTTCCACCCGAGACGTGGCCAAAAAGGTCAATTCGTCGAAGTGGTTCGTCTAGCAGACCATGAAGCGGGCTGGGCTACGTACAGCTACGATACAGCAAGCCGTTCGTTACAATCGGCGCCATAAACGGGTAGATTTATCGAGAGGAATGCTTGCAGAAGCGCTTGCTGCCCTTCCTCCGCTCTCACCGTGGTCCCACGATGTTCTGACCGGATCTCGCTTCGTGCCATTACGCCAAGCCTGTAATGGATTTGTACGAAGCGAAGGGCGTTAATATGGTCCCGAAGGAGGCGAACCCGCCAAATACATCAGAACTTCGTCCGATCGAAAAGTTTTGGGCGATAATGAAGAGGAAGTTGAAAAAAAGCGGAAAAAGAATCAAAACCGATGAAACTTTGAAGAAAAACTGGGAGAAATTGTGTAAGGAAGATGGACAAAGCCTCGCCCAAGACCTCATGAACAGTGTTAAGAGGAATGTACGAGCATTCAGCTTGGGGAGGAAATTCAATAAAAAAAATTATGCCAAATTATAGTTAATATATAGTTATAAATTTCCTAAAAATTTGAGAAGTATCCGATTTGAAATGAATTTTTGGTGATCATTTTTGTGTGTCTCATTTTTTCCGAGTCTAGTCTTTACTGTATATTTGGAGCAACCAAGTGCATATCCAGCCAAAAACCCTAAAAATTTATTGATTTTGTCTCGACAGTTTCCGGTTTTAGTTAAATTTTGTCCATATGTAAGTTTCTACCCAAGATAAAAATCCTAAAATTTCCTGAACTAATTTTCTATAAGGGCTTATGTAAAATATGAGTTTTATTTTTCCAAAACATCATCACATGTAATCGATAATTCTGATCAAAATGTCGTCTGAGAAGAAGTTGTAGGTAATTAAATGTTCTTTAAGAATAAAATACACTGAAACTAAAAAAATATAGATTCATGCTAAAAAAGCATCAAAAATTTTTTTTTCGGATTCTTTTCCATCACGTCCAAACTAAAACGGGTAAGTTTGACTGCCACCGTGTTTGAGAAAAAATTGCTTGTTTTTTAATAATCTATTATAAAAAAGGGTAAAAAAATTAACAAAATCATAAATTTCTGTTATTAAAATTCGCAATAACTTGAGAATGGCTAGGCCTACGAAAAAGTTTGCACATGCTTTTAAATTGACAATAATGCATAAAATTAATTTTGGGTATATATTATAAAAAAATATCATCAATTCTAACATTTTTAAAATAAATATGAATATTTAAAAAAAAAAAAAATAAAGATGTGACCACCTTAAACTTTTCGCCAGCGGTAACTTCAACTTAAAAAAAAATTAGAAGGATCGAAGGGGGAGTCCTTAGAGGAAATCAGCGTTTTATATTTTTCAAGCATAAATTTAGGATTTTTTTAGTTTCAGTGTATTTTTGTCTTAAACAACACTTAGTTACCTACTTCTTTTTTTAAGAAGACCTTTTGATCATATAAATCGTTTGCGAAAAAAAATTGTTTGAAAAAATAAAAAGCACATTTTAAATACGCCCTTTAAGAAAATTAATTTTAAAGTTTTCAATGGTAAACGTAATTTTGGGTAAAAACCAACATAAGGACAAAATTTCATTCAGATCGGAGAGTATGGTCCAACCGATTTGTTATTCTGTCTGGAAATGCTCGGTAATGGTTGTTGCAAGGTACCATTAAGAAATCTACTACACAGAGACACATTTGATAGTCAATTTTACCATTATTGGGGGTTTGGATGACTATTGCAGTATAGTGATTTTGACCCGACTACGATCATGGTTAAAACGACCATTAAAAATAGCTGATCCAACATTTGCCATAATGTCGGAATAGTCCTTGTTACCATGATCATAGTCAAAAATGCCTTGAACGTGGTGAATTCGACCATTTTCATGGTTATTGTAACCATTATATGCCATAGGCATCGTGACCATGATTTAATTGTCGGTATAACGATAGATTTTTTTTCAGAGTAGGCTGCCTGATAAGTCCCTTTAATTTCCTACAGATGGCGTTGGTAATCGCCAATGTGAACCATTTTCTATGATCATCACTCCTCGAATGACGGTCGAAATTTCAGCCATTTCTGTCCACGCATTCATTTGTGACGACAATGAAAAGTTTTTTAAACGGAAAGATCCGAGTTTCGAGTTTTGATAAAATACTATTTTCTACGCAAGAAAACGGCTGCCGAAACCGAAGCCAAGCTGGATAAGTTTTTTCCAGACTCTCCTCCGTCGATTGAAACGATTTATAAGTGGTTTGCTGAATTTCGTTGTGGCCGTACGAACACCGTTGACGCACCGCGTTTTGGACGCCCAAATGAGGTCACTACAACAGAGAACGTCGATCAAATCCATGATATAGTATTGGAGAATCATGTAGTAACATCATGCATTCAGTTTTGGGTATGAAGAAGCTCTATGCGCGATGGGTCCCGCGTTTGCTTACAATGGACCAAAAACGCATTCGTGTTACAACCTCTCTGGAGAATTTGAGCAAGTTTACACGCAATCCGAAGCAGTTTGTGCGCCGATTCATAACCATGGATGAAACTTGGATCCAATACTACACACCGGAGTCATCGCAGCAGGCAAAACAATGGGGTTCACCGGCCGAAAGTGCTCCGAAGCGCCCGAAAACGTAGCAATCGGCCTACTTGTTTTGGGATGCGCAAGGTGTAATATTCATCGAATATCTTGAAAAAGGTAAAACCATACCAGGCGCATACTTTGCAGCGTTATTTGATCGTTTGAAGGATGAGATCCAGAATAAACGGCTGCAGAGGAAAAGTGTGCTCTATCATCACGACAATCACAACAATTGCTCAAGCAAAATTGAATGAAATTCGGTATAAATTGATTCCCAATCCATAGTATTCGCCAGACTTGACCCCCCCAGTGACTTCTATTTGTTCCCAAACCTAAATAGATGGCTTACCGGTAAGCAATTTTACTCAAATGATGAGCTCAAAGCTGAAACCGATGACTATTTTGAAGGACTTCCGAAGGAGTACTATTCGGATGAGATGCAAAAATTAGAAACTTGCTTTATCGGCCTAAAAGGAGAGTATATTGAGAAATAAAACCGAACTTGGCAAAACAAATGTTCTCGTGTTTGATATTAAAAGGACTTTTCAGGCATGTTCCCTTAATGTTTCCCAATCTAAATGCAGCTTAACTCCGATTCGGGAATCAATCGGGAATCTGAAATACAGTAACCGTTCGCTAACTGGGCTAAGTACACCGCCCAGTTAGCGGATGCTGCTCGGTAACTGGGCTGACATTTCAAATGTAAATAAATTTCGAGGGGGCTTTCGATCAGATTTCGGTTGGGATATTTCATTGCACACTACATAAATTCAATAATGTTTCTATGCTTTACACGTTATTGCGATGTAGCTCCCTGTTTTGCAAAATATTTGACTCAGTATGTATGGCATTACGACTCAATTACGTGCAATTTAACAATTTTTCACTCCTCCATAAACCTTATAGGCCTTTTACATGCCCCTTGCTGATTTTGACAACAAAATGTCAAATGCTGATTTTTGAAGTTTATTTGCTTTTTAACTGGGCTATAGCCCAGTTAGCGAACGCCCAGTTAAAAAGCAGCCCAGTTATACAGCACCCAGTAAGCGAACAGTTGATGTATTACAATTAGATACTGTGGGTTTTCTTGATATCAAGTATTCAATGGTTTTGCCACACATCGTTAGATCCTTATAGTTTAACGTTGCTTCATCTCATCATGCTCAAAAAAGTTAGCCATAAACGAACCAGTAACTCACTACCAACAAGCAATTTTAAACACGCATACAGACAAACGCTCACTGTCAACGTAATACTCCAACCCATATGTTTATCTATTGTGAGAAACAAACGTGATGTTTTCTTGCTCTCGAATTATCTCGTATTTTGCGCGCATCGTGTGAGCCAACCACACTCCACTGTACAGCTATTGATAACCATAATTATTGAAGCCTCAGTACTGGCCTGGAAGGTGATGAGAATAGATCTAATCGATCGCAGGATGGCACCGCCTTTGTTTAGTGTGGAAAAAAATCCCTCCAACTATGAACCATACACGTTTACGCTATCGGAAAAGTTCAGAAAACTAGCCCAAGAGGAACTACGGGAGGACGACGAAATTCGGGAACAATCACTGACGCAGATGCGTGAGTGGATCGCCAAACATCCCTTCATCCGAAAATGCCGCACGGATGCCGTGTTTTTGCTGAGGTTTCTACGATTTAAGAAATTTTCCGTGCCATCGGCCCAGGAAGCCTTGGAACGGTACTTAGCCATGCGGCAGACCTTTTGTGAGTGGTTCAAACAATTGGATCCCCGAGATGAGCTAATGCAAACTTCAATTGAGAATGAGGTATTTACCATTATTGGTCAGGATGAAGCTGGTCGAACGGTGGTATTCATTCGCTATGGATTATTCGACGTGGAAAAGTTGAATCCAATAGCAATGTTTCGATACACAATGATGTTCCTGGAACTGTTACTTGAGGACGAGAAACTTCAGATCGGAGGGTTTAGAGTATGGGTGGATTATACCGAGAGCCTTATGAAGCACTATGGCATGTGGGGGGTTGGAGATTTGAAGCTACTGATGGACGCCGTAAACAAGACGATGCCAATTCGAATCCGAGAGATTCACGGTGCAAAGCTGCCCAAGTTTGCCTTAACACTTGTCAACCTGTTGTTGTCGTTCGCCAGTTCGAAGCTCAAGGAACGCATTGTGGTAATGCGGATGCACTTGAATCAAGTTTAGGTCGAATTTCATAAATCTGTATTTTCTTCTAGTGTCACGCTACCGTGTTGGAATCGAAAAATTTCTTCGACCAGTCCCTGTGGCCGAAACAATACGGAGGAACTCATGACACCACGGAGTTGGCACAGAAGTTGAAGGATCAGTTGGAGGAAAAGCGCAATCTCATTCTGGCGTTGGATGACATGGATATCGACATCGAACACTATAAATCTCTGTGGGATCAAGCGGGCGGGAATCCAAACAGTGACATCGATGGAGGTGTGCCCGGCAGTTTCCGAAAGTTGAACGTGGATTGAGAGTGATGGTAGTTGATTTAACGACTAACTTTGTGATTGTTAGCTGGATGCCAGGATACATCAAAGAAAATTACGTGTGATTTGGTATGAGCTCACAAGGTGGTGGTAGTTCCTTGAACTGTATATTGATAAGAACTGTGCGAGTACAACAATAAACTTCAGTTTGTGCATATCATTAAACAACGATTGAAATCAATTATAAGTTGTGAAATCGAACTGGCAAGTAATGCCCAACAATAATCTCATTTAAACACATCCACATTCAGTCAATTTCCATGCCAAACTCAATGTCATCGTCTTTTCCTTGGTTCCAGAGATCTGCATAAGGCGCCGCGTCAATGTTCAGCTCATCCAGCTTTAGCAACATTTCACGGCTCTCATTCAAACGTTTCCTGAATCGCTCGGTAATCTCCGTAGCATTCTGATTGCCTCCGTACTCCGTCGGCAGCAGCTCCACATCCAACACCTTCAGTGCGTCAGCCATGGTTGCGTGAAACTAGTAAATAAATCATGATGATCATTATCAAATCTCCATTATCCATAACAAAAAAAAACTTACACTGATTCTACGCTTCATCTCCGCACTAGCCAGTTTGAGTATGATATCACCAATCGCCGCGCCAATGCGCGGTAGTCCAATCAAGTGAACCTCCTGGACCCGAACGGGAAGAGCCTGCTTTATGCAGTCCATAAAATTCCTTATGTCCGCCAGTTTGAACAGAGTGAAATGGGCCATGGTGGCCTCTTCGCAGTCCACGATTGCCACACCGCCGCCGATTTGAACCCGTTCGTCGTCATGGAACGCTTCCATTGACATGTGGGTAAACCGTCCCAAATGGTGGCTGGTGAACTTGGTAGCGTCAAAATTGCGCACCTTGACCAGCGCTACCATACGGCCACGTTTGTCCACACCCAGTGGTAGCGCTCCTTCCGTTGCCAGCAGCTGCTTCATATACTTATCCTCGGGATCCAGATTTTCAAACCAAACTTTAAACACCTCTCGCATCGAGAGATACCGCTCCAGTGTTTCACATGCCTCCGTCAGGTTGAACTTCTTAGCCCTTAGGAATCGCAAAAGAAACAGAGGATCCGTGCGGCACTTTTGAATGTGTGGGTGTTTTGCGATCCAATCCCGAATATCTCGCAGACCTTGCTCCCGAACGGCGTCATCTTCGTTCAGCAGCTCCTTGGCAAGTTGGCGTTCCCGATCCGATAAATTACAACTATAAGCCTGGTACTCTTTGGGGCACTTTTCGACGCTGAAGTTAGACGCCATGATTCCGCACGTGTGGTTCAAAGTAAACTGGCGCTCGAAACTGGTGGCTCCATCCACTATGTTGGCGATTTAACTGCGGAAGAAACGACGAACGTGTTGCTTTTTTTTGCGGTAGGAGGTACGGTATGCGCTATGTTGCGGACGTTGGTGTTTGTTGTGTGTAGCGAAAGTAATGGATATGGCGAAAACCGGCTTGTAGCTAATAATGCGCACAGACGTCTATCTACAGTTTTTAGTTGTTTTTGATTTTTACACGCTGCTGCATGCCGAGGTTACATTGCTCATTGCAATTGCAAGAGTGCGTGAGAAATAGTGTTGGAACGTCGGGTAGTAAGTCTGGGTATATTGCATAGCATTAAAAAAGGAAGAGTGAATTTAGAAATGCATATGATAAGCAACGATTTTGCTTGTTTTATTCGGTTGCAACTTACCGGTAATCAAGGGCCTTAGCTTCAAAAAGGTAATATATTAGAGAGGGAGACGGGTCAAAACGCGCCCGTGGGGTAAAATGGTACGAAGCTTTATCCGTTAGGTTTGAATAATCCGATCTAGTTCAATTGAATGTTTCAACTAGGGGAAAACCCGAAGACTTTGATCTTCGGGGAAGCCCTTTTTCGTATCTCATAGATGTATTAGAACATTTATTTTTACGTCCTTGAAAAATGTACAGTTTTACCTTTAACTAAATACTGTGTTGCATCAATATCCGGACAGTTAAGCTGCTCACATTTTTAATAGTAGAAGTAAGACATGAATTTTGACCTTAAAGTATAGACAAATTTCACGCCAACTCATCCAGTGTTTGGCAGCATCCTCTCATAATCCAATGAAACTTTGTGGTTGTGTAGACTATGTTTTTTCAAGCAACTTTGCATCCTTTGTTTTTTTTAAGATGATCTAGACTGTCATTTGAAAAGGACGAAAGTTTTTTGATAGCTTTTTTTTAAAAATCGACATAACACAAAAAGGACAAGACTTACAAGGAATTGATGTATGAGTGACTTCTAGAAAATTGTCTTAACTTTTATGAACCAAAATGTAAAAATTGTAAAATCGATTCGTACACACTAAAAAAAATATTTTCAAAGTCAATTGCAAGAATTGGCTATCTTAGACTTGGACGATTTTTTTATAGAGGCAGTATAATTATCTAAAAGTTCGCCAAACATTGCAAGATGGGCACATTTAAGGAAAAAAAGTTTTTATAACAACACATTTTTCATGTCCAATTTTTACCGTATATCGCGCCAACTCGTCTTATAATTTGGTCTAAAGACCTCACAGAAGCCAATTAAATTTAATTATAATAACAATTTGGGTTTTTTAAGGGCCTTTGAATGTTTGAAAAATCAAGGCTACCATTTGGAAAGGGCTTATTTATAAATTATTAATTTGTTTTTAAACATTTGTGATAATTCAATTAAATCAGGTGGTTGATCCTGTTTATTACCAAAACTTTGAAATATACTACAAGACGGACGATAAATTGGAAATCAAACGCATTATCATAATATCTGAAGTATTGACCCGTGACTCAATAGCAGATCAATTGTTTATATAAAAATGGCTAGATTTCATTAAACAAAATTCAATATATTGCTCAAAAATTATTTTCATGTCAGATGGAGCAGCGGCCCATTACAAGAACAAAAGGAACTTTGCCAACTTGTACAATTTTAAGTCCAAGAATGGATTGGAAGCAGAATGGCACTTCTTTGCAACGTCTCATGGGAAAGGTTCATGTAATGCTATTGGTGGTAATCTCAAGCGAATGGCAAACCTGGCTCAAGATTATGGAAACACAATAGAAAACTCCTCGGGAACTATATGACTGGGCAGTTGAGCAGGCAAATTAAGGTATTACAAAACTGAATTTCTGCTTCATATCAGCTGAACAGTATGCAAAAATGACAGAAGGACTTGAGGAGTTATATAGCCACGTAAAGACAATACTTGGTACACAGGTTCATTGTTTTGTACCTATTTCAGCTAAAAGGTTTTCTTCAAAGGATAATCCAAAGAAATTTACTTTGTTTGTGAAAGATTTAAAAATTAAATAAATGAAGCCATGTAAATTACTATTACGTGAAAATGAACATATAAATGCATCAAGTGATGTAAGAACCCACCATCAGTGCAAGGATTCCCTATGGCTGCAGGACTATTCTCAGCAGGTTGTTCTGAGAGAATACCCTACGTGATGGCTTGTTGCAGCAGGGTCAGTCGATCTCTGTAAGGACCTTCGGAAGACTACAGCCAGAGGGCCGCGTGTCTTCGCATGACAAGGGACTGGCGACTCCACGAACCCTTGTCCAGTCAACAAATTCTTCCCCCCAATCCCCGTTATACAGTTGTTATAGGAAAAGTGGTAATTTTTAACATACATGATTTATAAAAAAAATGTTAAGACAAAAAAGAAAATTTCACGGCTATACTGAACCTTAGATTCAATTAGCACATTTATTTTTGTTTTTATTTGTACTAGTAAAAGTGCTGATATTTTGCGAATTTCTACTGTTCCTAATAAAATAGTTGTGAGCAATAAAAATGAGGAAGGATCTCACCAAAAAATGTAAAATCGAAATAACTTACCATAAAAGCATATTAGTCTCTATGTTGCATCATAATATCCAAGAATAATACTTTCCATCGCATCTGGCACTGCTTGTTATTCGTATAGGACTCATTTGCTTTTATAGGCTGATCCAATATGGAACGGATCAAATACTTAAATGCATATACTGTGCTGATTCTTTACAAAGTCTCTCTTTTCTCATATAAAAATATATCATAAAAGACACAATTACTATTTATTCAAATTTCAATTTCGAATAATCTACATTGAATTTTCAACTAGAAAAATTCAATTACTTGACCATGTAAAAAGCAGCTACAGTTAGCCAATGCACTTCCAACCGTTTACTTATCGAAAACCCAACCTACCTCTTGATATAACGTGAGTCAGGTGGGCCAAAACTTACAACGATGCAAATGCGAAGCTGAAAATAGCATAAATATATTGTGAAGGGATGTTATAAAATAAAATGATAATCACAATTATATCTGTTATGTCTGCATATCTGCTGATCCTGCTGCAATTGTAGACGGACTTGCACTATCATAATCACGAAGGAAGAAAACAATTAAAAATACTTGGGAATTCCATGGGCCTACATCGCCTTGGTGCCGATGCCACCTAATGTAAAGTTGACGCGATACAGCGTTTCTTACTCAACCACTGGATGCTAGGACAGACGCTGTTTGAGCCGCACCTCCTTGGTGGACAGACGCTCGGCACGCACCTCCTCAATCTAAAGCTGAAATCAGAAGGACAACAATGCCCGAGCTGTACTGCCAGCTAAGTAAGCAACCCTTAGCTGGCGGTCTTTGTCATCTCTTGACCCGTGGAACACCCAAAAGTTAAAAAGGTGGCAAAAAATGTGATTGCACTTTTTGCAATCATATCTCGAGAAATCCGCATGATTCAGAAAAGGCAATATTGCCCATCATGATCCACAACTCGTGTTATGGTATAAACTAAGCCATGCAAGTGTGTGCAAGCGGTTGGCAGCACACAGATTCTTAGAAACAAATTTATTGCTGTGTGCTTAGTGCTTCGACAGTCCAAGCACCCGTTGGATCTTTGTTCAACCGTCAACAGCTTTTCAATATGGGTAAGACAATACCACAGAATGCCACAACGCTATCGGCCACTGTTAGAATCCCACTGTCAAGTGTTCTATTTTTATTTTCACTCGTCATCACACTCAGATCTCCATCTGTTCAGGTTTACCCTTCTTTTTATAATGAACGAAGCCATACAAGTGTGTGTGAGATACATTTGCTTCATTGCTGTATCGCAGAGGGTCTCGACAAATGAAGCAACTATTGGGCTTTAATTGCATTCATTCCATCTTGTTAAAATGACTGAATGGTTACAACCTAGAGCCATAACGCAGGCGCACTCGAATCGAAACCCAACTGCGTATCGTTAATATTTTTTTGTGAGCCTTTGAACTTCCGGACTCCAACACAACACCAATACCTGCACAACCTCACTCACAGATTGAATTTATCAAATAGGATTGATGTGTTGCTTACTTGCCCACGACCAATGTTGCATTTTTTCTCCAAGTAACGATCCATTACGAGAAACGAAACAAATTCATGCGAAATTGCATTCTAATCTTGCTTTTTTATTTTGGGTGAAGCATGAGGTAGGAACTTGTGAGGACGATAGCTATGTTGCGAGGACGCACGCTGTCTTATCAAATTAGAATTTTCTAATTTGATAAGACTTGATGCATATTCATTTACAGACGATTCAAATATGACGTCCGCTATTTTTTTTAGATTTATCAGCCCCCTATATCACCATTTTCCCCATACCTTTTACACGTACTGTAACAAATCTTGACCTTCTTAATGCTCCCCCAAAGATAAAGGGAAGCGGAACCTATCTTGAGCTCAATAAGCAGACCTCCAGTTGATATCGGTGAATATGCACTGAATACCGAACACTGAGTACACAAGTTATTCACAATTTATTTGTTCACTTACCGTTAATCGTTTAGCAACACACAAAACATTCGATTCTGATAAATTTTTTTCCAATTTAATTCGGAAAAGTTGCCACTGCTATGTATGTATTTTAATAATATCACGAAAAACATTAATCCCATCTGTGTACATATGTTAATCGTACTGATTTTAATCAAAAAAATGTAAACAAGTTAACGCTCTCCACTGCTACACTCAAAAATAAAGTAGATCATTTGACAGCACTTCACGTGTGTTGGGTAGCATGCATATAACCAAGATAAAATGAAAGGGTTTGTTTGTTATTCTTCCAGGAGAACATTGACAACAAGACTCATCATAACGTTGGGCATAGAATGCTCTATGAATGATTGAACACACACACTATCGTTGATGTGTATGCTATACAGCAAGAGAACAGTGCTGCCAAATTCAACAGAGATGGAAAAATATTATAAAATGTGGAATTTTATTTCTCGGTAAATATTAAAAAAATCTACAATTAGAAGTATGTCATTATTTATTTAATCTATGAAATAATAAAATAGTTCAACTTTGGGCGATTTGTAGCACTCCCACAAAAAAGGTGATATTTAAGTACTGCCAAACCTATTTCCTTCGAATAAGAGTAATAATACAAAAGTTTGGCAACATCAAGCGATTACGTCGATTGTTAACACGGTTCAGAATAGGTGCAAGCGTTTTTAAATTATTGTGAAAATTAATCCCAAGTTTTCTAGTATTTTATCACGTTTTCGTAGATTCTCGTGTGGCTAGTGTAATAAGTGAAGTGTGATGTTTATGGTTTGTGCAATTACGCAACGAAAATGTGTGAGGATATAGTGCAATTAAAGAGAAAACTTGGAGTCTGGCCCGAGTATATTCCCTAGTACGGTTAGATCAATACGACAAATTTGTAGTGCAAAGGTAAGAAATTGTGTTGAAAATCTGACTGCTCATTATTTTTACGAAATTTTAGTCTCCGAAACGTTTTTGTAGCTATTAATTATATTCAAGACCTTTTTTTTTGCCAGAATTATATAAAGGGTGTCCACGATGAAATTGCCACACACAAAATTGATTCGCAAAATTCGAGTTTTCATCCGATTGCCATCAAATTTTCAGGGATTGAGAAATAACTATTAAACTTCATTTTACCATTTTACTCGTACTTTATTTACAGTCCATACACAAACGCCCGCACCTTGGCCTTAACCCCGGCCATAAGATTCTGCACAACCTGTGAATCAACCGTTTTTTGCATGTAAACCCATACTTTCTTCAGTTCCTCGACTGTCTTCACTACCTTAGGTTGTTTAAAAAGGTGCTGCTTCATAATCGCCCAGTACTTCTCGATGGGGCGGAGCTCCGGAGTGTTGGGAGGGTTGAACATTTTCGGCACGAAATTGACCTTATTGTCCGCATACCACTTCAGCACGTCCTTGGAGTAGTGGCATGAGGCCAAATCCGGCCAGAAGATTGTTGGGACGTTGTGGGCCTTCAGGAGAGGAAGCAGCCGCTTCTGGAGGCACTCTTTTATGTACACCTGTCCGTTCATCGTGTCCTGGGTCACGAAAGGTGCACTCCGCTTCCCGCACGTGCACATGGCTTGCCAAACCAGGAATTTCTTCGCAAATTTGGACATCTTTTGAGTGCGGACATGCTCCGGAACGCTGAACTTATCCTTGGCCGTGAAAAACAGGTTGCCGGGGATCTGTTTGAAGTCGGCCTTCACATATGTTTCGTCGTCGCAGCATGCAATGATGCAGCATTCAACTTTCGTCAGCATGTTGAGGTACAACTTCCTGGCACGGGTTTTGGCGGACTTGTTCTGCTTCTCGTCGCGATTAGGGGCCTTTTGTACCTTGAACGTTCGAGGCCCAGCCTTAGTTTTGGCCTTCTGGACAAAACTTCGGCTTAGGTGCAGCTTCTTAGCCACATCCCGAACGGAGGCGTTCGGATTTCGGTTGAAGGCCCCAACTACGCGGTTGTGATTTTTGGTGTTGTACGGAATACTTTTTCCTTCACTTCTGGGCTTCCGATCGGTGGTCAACCGTTCCTCGAACCGCGTATCCGGCGTCCACAAACTGCCGCACGAGGTCCGTTTTCGACGCGGCGGGGTGTCGTTCTTTGAATGCGCACATTTCTGAATAGAGTTGCTTCACTGTTTTTGCCATCACGGATATAGTTCGACTGATAGAGCTGTCAAACTTTGTCTGCTGACGGTGAAAGTGAAGGTAAATCCATGAAAAATCGGCAATTTTTGTCCATTTTTTTAAATGCAAACGCTAATCAAGTAAATGGAACCAAATGTAGCATTTGGGGGTTATTTTAGGTAGGATCTTTTTCTTTGATGGTAAGAGGCCCCTATCACCTCTGCAAGGGGGGGCTCTCATACTAATGAAACAAATTTTAACCAAACATAATCCAGACAACTACAACAGAAAATGTGTATTTCTCGGGTAAGAAACATGTTCTGATAGAAGCTTGCCTTACCCCTTAGAACGAGGGATGCTCGAGCATCTCTCAGTGTTGCATTATGCTCAAGGTGTTAATCTAAGGATATGTAAGATAAAATTACGTTCAAACTGACAGGAAAAATTACTTACGAATGATGGAGACGTATAGTTGGCAGGTCATTTTAAACAATAGAAATGAGTGGTGGATAGTCAGTAAAAACTAAAAACATAGCATTTTTGAAAATGTGTCTCAAAAACAAAAATACTTACATCACCATTTTTTAAATATGCAAAATAAGCTAAACTTTCAAGAAACAAAAGGAGAAAAAAGGATGTGGCTCTTTGGTCCAAAGACCATGAAAACCAACCAAAACAAATATAACCCATGCTTTCATCAATGATATCGCAATTGAGATGTATTTCCATATTTTTTCTTTAATTATCGTTTATTTGCAAATTCAATTAATACAATCGGCAAAGTGATTCATTAGTTGTAATTATTGGAAAAAAAAGCATCTGTTAAGAAATAGCTAACTTTTTGGACGACCACCCTAAGGTAGAAATGGTCACCCTTATGACAACATATTAAAAAACATGGTTCTAATTTTTTCCTATAGAATTGCTGTATAACTCTATTTTGTTGACATTACTTAAATGTCCGAAACTTCACGTGAACAGTATAAAGTCAGTTAAGTCTAGATTTTACCAATTCGGAAGTAAAAGGTTCAATTCCCGGTAAAGTCGAGGAAATGCTTCGGATTGCAAATTTCATCGACCACCCTGGGAAGCTCTCAATTGATAACCGACAAGTGCAAAAGTTTTTGTTTGTTCTAGTTTTGAAAATACCTGCATTTCTTCTTCATATAACAGTCACTCAAAAATCAAAAAATCAAAACTACTCTCACGCCAAGTTGGTGAAATGTGTGAATATGGCTAAATCAACTGTTACCAACGTATTAAAAGTGTTCGGTGAACGTTTGTAGACAGCCAAAAAAGCTGAATCGGAGGGTAATCGAAAGCCGGAGGCCACAGCGACGACAAAAAAAAGTTGCCCGCTGTTTCGAGCGGAGCCCCAACCTCTCCGTCCGAGATGTCGCAAAGAAGCTGAGAGTGGCGCTTTCAACCATGGATAGAGCTAAAATACGAGCTGGACTGACGACTTACAAGAAAGAGGTGATTCCAAATCGCTACGATAAACGTCATCCAAAACACGATCGCGAAAGTTGTACACGACGCTGCTTACGAAGTTTGATTACATGGTCAAACGCAGACTTTAAACAGCTTCCTGGACATGAATTTAATACGGCAACTGGACGGGGAAAGGTGGCAGAAATTTTTTTAGCACATTAAACTGTCAAAGTTCGTGAAGAAATATCTGGTCTGACAGGCCATCTGTACCTGTGGCTTAAAGAGCAACGTCTACATTGCAACCAGAACCGTCAACCAGGAAATTTATCTGAGCGAGTGCCTACAAAAACGTCTACTGCCTTTCCTGAAGCGATACAATTGTTCCGTTCTATTTTGGCCGGATTTGACATCTTGCCATAACGGAAAAAATGCCATGGAGTATGCTGCCAACAAAGTTTAAGTGGTGCCCAAGGACAAGAACCCTCCCAACACGCCACAGCTATGCTCAATCAAACAATATTGGGCCATCGTCAAGCGGAACCATAAGAGGACTCAAAAAGCTGTTGTGAACGAGAAACAGTTCAAGGGCAACTGGCGTTCTGCGGAGAATAATGTGTCAAGGAGACTGTACAAAATCATTGGCAGTTGTAAACGAAAGACCCGGCAATTCGCATTTTGTAAAAAGGAAGCTGTTTCTCCTGTATTCTGTAATTACTGAACTTGAAAAAGAAAAAGAGTTTGACTTATTAATAAAAACTTTGATCGACTCATACACATTACTGTTTGACATTTCAATCATTAAACTTCAACCGTGCATAACAGTTAAATAGATTGCTGCTGTTTTTAATTCCTCCTCGCTTTTGTAAGGCTGTAAGATCTAAATCTGACAATTATCACATCTAATCTACATTCAACTGCCGGAAGGTACCAATCATTCCGGAATCAATTTCTCCCGCAGAATCACCCGAATCCTTGCTCCACAGATGGGAATAGTGTTCCAAGTCTATCTCCATCTCGTCCAAGCTCAGCAGAAAGTCACGCTTTTCTTCCAGTAATTTCCTCATTTTCTGATTTAATGCATCAACATCAACCGGGCCGTCGTAATCCTTTGGCCACAACGATTCCTGCAGATGCTTTTTTGCTTCCAGAACCGTGGCATGACACTGCAGATAAAAAATACGTTTTCATAACTTTTTTTCAACTATTACATACCTAAACAACTTACAGAAATTCGTTCCCGCAGCTTCGAGCTGGTGAATGAAAGGGCAAAATTCGCCAACGTTACGGCAAATTTCGGAAGTTTGATTCCGTGAACTTCCCGAATTCGGAGTGGCATCGTTTTTGTGAGCATCACCATTAGCGAACTAATATCGGTCAAGCTGAACATTCCAACAAATTTCATCGTCATATCGGTGTGATCCTCCCATGCCCGAATACCGGCAATTTGGAACTCTTCCTCTTCGGTCATTACTTCCAGCATCATCATGAGATATCGAACGATGGTTGTACTGGTATTGACTTCCGGATTATATCGACTAACGCGGATCAGCACCACAGTCCTGCCGTTCTCGTCTTTGCCCAGCGCTGTCAGTGGGCTATCGGAGAGGATTTCCTGCATCGCCGGATCTCGGGGATCTAGCTTTTGGAACCATTGGGAGAATTTTTGCCGAGCAACCAGGTACCGTTCGATTGCTTCCCCTGCTTGATGGACAGAAAATTTCCGATATCGTAAAAACTTGAGCAGGAAATTTGCATCCATGCGACAGCGTTTGATGTAGGGATTTTTCTCGATCCACTCTTTCAGCTGAACCATGGCTTGATGCCGGACATCGTCATCCTCCCGTAGTTCATCCTTGGCCAGTGTCCGAAATCGATCGGAGAGTTCAAATTTGTAGGATTCTATAGTGGACATAATTCTCGGAAGTTCAAAGCAGCAAAATGCTCTTGCTCATACTAGCACACCAGTTCGGATCAGCGCTGAGTGCGACAACCACTTTGCGTTAATTACAGCAACGTACTGATTATGGCAAGTTGCAATTTGCCTGCATTCGACGATCGTGTGCGATCTCCGCTGAAGGAGATCGAGAAATCTAGCGGCCAGCGGTAGCAACGGGGTGGCGCTTATCTCCCTCTCTCACGTGTATCAGTCAGTGTTACCAGACGTGGACTACCCTGAAACCCGACTGCACTTGAACTATTAGTGCGAGTGACGTTCAATGCAACAATAGAGCTTGTGGGTAAAGATGCAATAAATTAAATCAATTTCATGTGCCTGGCGCAACCAGCGATGGAATACGGCTTTTCCAGTGGAAAAGCTAGTCCAGAATAGCCTAGTTGTTGTGGTGCTTACATCATCTTTAGAGATGATCTTAAATGATTACATAAATTGAACTGTTTTCGGGACCGTGCTTGAATTAGAACATTCAGGAATACATTTAAGTTTACAATAAATACATTTATTACATCACTATCATAAAACAGCTAACATGAGAAACGCTTGACTACATCAAAATTATAAAATCAATCAACTATCGCATTCACATCAGTATTTCCAAGGCTTTTTCACATTTGATTTTTCACCCGCTAACGAAGCCCGCTTCACTTCTGCTTCTATTTTGACATTCGTGCCAGCATTTTTGCGAGCTCCCTTCAAATTAGTGTCGACTTTTGCCTTCACACTTTTCTTTTTCTTAGCTTTGGAAACTTTTTTCTTTGTTTCCGGTTTGTTAGTTTCTGCTGTAAGTTGTATGTTTTCTTTCATCACATTTTTCCCGAACTCGCCCTTAACGATTACCGTCACTTCAAAACTGGATTTTTCCTTAACACAGTCACATTTAACATTCGCCGTTGGTTCGATTTTCACTTTGCCTCCGGTATTGGGTTTGCTCTGATCCTCGTACTTAGGTTTGAAAAATCTGATTTCTTCGAGCCCAACGTCAATGTCCATTCGGTCCAAATCCATCAGCAAATCTCTCTTCTCTTCGAACAATCGCTTGAGATATCCTGCCTGTCTGGTTGCGCTGTTTCGTCCTCCGTACTCGTCCGGCCAATTAACTTTCTCGAAATACTGCATGACGTCCTTGGATGACGTGTGCCACTGGAAAAAAGAAGATTTTTTCTTAAGATTTCATGAAATACCTCAAATCTGAATGAACATATTACAAATGTTTTATACTTGAACATGTCCGTTCCCAAATCACAAACAAATGTTCGGAAAGAACCTGCAATCTCCGGCAATCCCACATTGTGAACCTCTCGAATCCATATCGGCATTACCTTTTCGATGACCCGCTTAAAATCTCGCAAAATATCAAAATTGTATCTCAAAAAATGCTTCCAAGTTGTGCCCTTATAGTCGACCCAAACTTTGATTCCACCGATTTGTACCGATTCTTGTTCGGCCATCAACTCCAGGAACATGATCGTGTATCGAAGCAGCACAATCGAGTCCAGATTGTCCACATCAAACCGACCGAGTCGTATCCAAATGATCGTCCTACCACCCGTGTCCGTGCCGAGGATCGTAAAAACCTCATCTTTTATCATTTTCTGCATCAGTTCACCACGGGGATCCAGCCCGTGGCACCATTCGGGGTAGATATGGCGCATTGCTAGGTACCGTGCCAGCGCAGCCTGAGCCAGGACGGGACCCTCACACCATCTGGCGAACTTAGTGAACCGAAGGAATCGGAGAAGAAACAATCCATCCTGTCGACACCAGCTGATGGCGGAATTTTTGATGACCCATTGACGCAGTTCGACTATCCACTGTCCTCGAATGGCATCAAATTCATGAAATTCCTCTTCGACGAACTTCTTCTGCAAATTCGTCAATTTGCAGATGTAGGGCTCAAAGATGACAGGTTTTCGATCACAATTTAAAGTCATGTTTGTTGAATGTTACCATTGAACAATTGCACTTTGGATAAATATGGTTTCGAAACGAATTTTATTGAAAGCAGTAAGTCTTTGGTAAATAACAATAGTCAATTATTGAAAGGACACAAAGAGTTGTCTCTCATCAATTTGTTGTTTTTACAGCACATTGTGTAACATTTGTCTGCCCATAAGTATTGGAGTGAGTTACTTTTGCTCACCCTCACACGTTGAACATTGTATTGACCAAATGTTTTGATTTATTTTTCGACACGTAGAGTAGGTTAGGATGGTATCATTTTCATCATTACCGGAGACCACCACCCTTTGTGAGTGATTCCAATGGCATCCTTACCGTTAGCTTAAATCTATACTAATCAATCTATCTATATATATAAAAATGGATTTCTGTCTGTCTGTCTGTCTGGCTGTCTGTCTGAACCTAATAGACTCGAAAACTACTGAACCGATCGGCGTGAAATTTTGTATGCAGGTATTTTTGGGACCGGGAAAGGTTCTCAAGGTAGTAAAAGACCCCTCCCTTTACTGGAAAGGGGGGCTCCTATACAAATGAAACATTAATTTCTACATAACTCGAGAACTAATCAAGCAAAAGAAACCAAATTTAGCATGTGTGAGGTTTTAAAGGCAAGAAAGGTTTCTATAGTAGCTTGAAACCCCTCCCCCTTCTGGAAGGGGAGGCTCTCATACAAATGAGACAGAAGTCTCTGCATAACTCAAGAACCAATCAAGCAAAGGAAACCAAATTTGGCATGTGGTGCTTTTCGAAGACAAACAATGTTTCTATGTTGGTTTGAGACCCCTCTCCATCCTAAAGGGGGGGGGGGGGGAATACAATATTCTGCATGACTCGAGAACTAATCAAGCAAATGGAACCAAATTTAGTATGTTTTTGAAGACAAACAATGTTTCTATGTTGATTTGAAACCCCTCGTCTGTCTGAAAGGGGAGGGGAGATCCTATACAAATGAAACGCAAATCCTTGCATAACTCGAGAACTAATCAGGGAAATGGAACCAAATTTGGCATGTGGAAGTTTTTGAAGGAGAGAAATGTTTCTATGGTGATTTTTTATTCTTCCGCCTTCTGAAGGAGAGGGGGGTGGTTTTTCAAACAAATGAAACACAAATTTCTGCATAACTCGAGAACTAAGAAAGTAAATCGAATCAAATTTGGCTTGAGGATTTTTTTGAACCCCTTCAAAGTCAAAAAAAATTTACTAAAAATATATAAATAAATAAGAGCGTCAGTTCTATGTAATGTTCATTCATTTAGTTGCAGGCGTAGCAACACTCGCACCGGGATCAGCTAGTAAATATATAAATGAATTTCTGTCAGTCTGTCTGAACCTTATACACTCGGAGATAACTGAACAAATCGGTGTAAAATATTGAATGCAGGGGTTTTTGCAACTAGGGAAGATTCTTATGATAGAAAGAGACACCTCCCATCTCTGTAAAGGGGGGGGGGGCATACAAATGAAACACAAATTTCTGCATAACTCGAGAACCAATCAATCAAATGGAAACAAATTTAGCAGGTAGATGTTTTTGAAGGCAAGAACCCAAGCAACACCAAACCGTCATAATTAGTAGCAACTTGATTGTGACCAAATTGAGTCACATTGAAGTTACTATAACCGATTTACAGCAAGTGTGCTACTAGGGAAATGCTTCTTAGGTGACTCGAGACCCCTCCACTTTCTGAAAGGGGAGGAACCCATACGAATGAAACACAAATTTCTGCATAACTCGAGAACTAATCAAGCAAATGAAAGCAAGATATGTTTTTATGGTAGTTTAAAACTCCTCCGTCCTCTGAAAGGAGGGGAGAGCTTCCATACAAATGAAATACAAGTTTCTGCATAATTCTAGAAATATTCAAGCAAATTGAACCACATTTGGAAGATTAAGGTTTTTTTAAGGCAAATAATGTGTCTATGGTGGTTTGAGACCCGTCCCACGTCTAGAAAGGGGATCACTCATGCAAATGAAAAACAAGTTTCTGCAAAACTCTGTTTTTTCTACAGTGGTTGGAGACCCCTCCTCTCATTGGAAGCTTTATATTCACGCACACAAGACTCTTTGTAAGAAATTGCGTCATTTTTTTTTTTGTTGGTAACTGTCGACAATTTCAAGAATTTTCGTTTTATGCTAAAAAAAGAGATTGTCGAAGTGTTTTAGTTTATGAAAAGCTTATTTCAGTGATGCAAATTCAGACCTACCATGTATCAGTTTAGCTTCCGTAAAGGGAAGTCAACGGAAGATGGCCATCAGATCAGGTATGTCACCATGATGACAGAGGTGGCAATTCAACGCAAGAGGAGGGGAGTTCGCTCCTGTGCAGTAGTCACCCTGGACGTGAGAAATGCGTTCAATAGCGCCAGTTGGTAGGGAGTGATATGATGAGTTATATGATTCCGGGCAGCTACTTCCAGCATCGGGTACTGTTATACTGCATAATGCTTATAGGTCAGGAGCGTGTTCAAGTCACCGCAGGAATTTCGCATGGTTAAGCATGGACGTTTTGAGACTGAAGTTCACAAACGGGGTAAAGATTGTCGGTTTCGTGGATGACATTACCCTTAAGGTTTATGGGGAATCCATAGCGGAGGTGGAGTTAACGGCCCCGCACTCCATCGATGTTTTCGAGGGATGGATGCGCTTCAGGAAACTGGAGCTAGTCCATCACAAAACAGAGATCACTGTGGTCAATAACAAGAAATCGGAGCAAAGAGCTACGATCAGTGCTGGTAATTGCTGGTGATCTATATGGCTATACCGGCATTATCCCGCATGATTTCGAATAGCCCAGCGGTACAGAGAAGCAAACGTAAGCTCCTGGCCAGCGTCGCCCTGTTCATACTGATGTACGGCGGGCCGGTATGGGCCACCACTCTGAGTACTAAGAGCTAACTCGACAAGCGACCAGAAAGTGTTCAGCGCATACCGCACAGTGTCACACGACGCGGTATGCGTCTTAGCGAGGATGATACAAATCGGCATCATCATAAAAGAAGACGTAGAGTGCTTCAAGCAAGAAGGCACGAGAGGTATCCGTTAGACCACTAGAGTCACATCAATGGTCAAGTGGCAGAGGTATTGGAATACTACCGACTAATTCCGGAGATATCCAGTTACTTTCCACTTAATACTGATACTGTCAGGCCACGGTTGCTTCAGACAGTATCTGCAAAAGTAGGGGCACACCGAGTCCGGAGAGAACCGGCACACCGAGAAACCGGAGAACATCTTCTTCAGGAGTGTGTATGCAGATTTTACATCCCGTCAAAAAACAATAAAAAAAAGACCCACCATGTTTTTGTCATATGCTATTGCTCGCGGTTATGGGAAAGGGAAGCGAACAGGAGAGAGGAGAACGGAGAGAAAGCTCCGTTTGATTTAGGCACTATTGAAAGTATAATATGGTAGCTTGTTTACAAATGAAATATGCCTCGACTATATAACCTTCCGTTTATTTTTTTTAATTGGAACATTTTTAACTGACATCTGTCAGAAATTGTTAGCGAAATTTTGTTGCTCTTAAAATAACTATAACATATCAATTGTATACAGGGTGAGTGGAAATTCCTGTCAGTAAAGGGTATGGTCATAAAAATGAGAATTTTACATGAGTTTTAATTTGCAATGTATTCCCTATTTTTTAAAAATTTCTCTTATTTATTTTATTTATTTAATATTGTACATCAGCAAGCTGTTATGCTTCAATGATGTGTCTGAATTATGCACAGTTAATATTTTCCATGAAGCTTAATTGCCAACCGCATGCCTTGTTGGAAAGCGTCACAGCAGACACGCACGATATGTTGATGCATGGCATTCCATATTTTCACCAAACGTTTCTTAAAAGTTTCCACGGCTAGCCCTTTGGTTTGCCCCAATCCCTCCCCCCCACCTCTTCCTCCTCCATTGTTGTTGTTGTTGTTGTTGTTGTTGTTGTCGTTGTTGTTGTTGTTGTTGTTGTTGTTGTTGTTGTTGTTGTTGTTGTTGTTGTTGTTGTTGTTGTTGTTGTTGTTGTTGTTGTTGTTGTTGTTGTTGTTGTTGTTCACGCAAAAAAAATATTGTAAATCTAATAATATTCGACGTATAATCAAAAAGAATTTCATTTTGTTTCGGACGCAAAATAAATCATTTTTGTTTCAACAATCCAGTCTGTTTGTTTTTTTTTGAAAATGCATGGATCAAAAATGCATGGATAAAAAAGATCTTTTTATATCAATAAGAGTTTTTATTGTTCTGACGTAAGCTGTAAAATTGACAGCTGGACCAGCAACAATATTTTTTTTTGATTTTAAAAGACATTTCTTGTCATTTCAACAATATTTATTTTTCAAAGAGCATCAATAAACGTAGTAGGAATAAAAATATTATTATTGATTTAATAAGAGCCTTATTATTGTTTTTATGTTATTTATATTTTATTTTCAAAATATATGGAATGGGAATTTGGGACCTTTTCTTAATTATTTGAAGACCACTAAATTTTTAAAACTGCATCGCTGTTTTATTCTTGGGAATCAAAACTTAAGAAACTACGTTTCAAAAACCTTCAATCACCTGTAATTCCTATAATGACTCCACAAGATCAAAACAAAATATGGCGGTCTTACACTGCACTCTCGTATAAATGTACTCAACATACACACTCGTGAAGATTTACACAAAATATATTTTTACTTACAAAAGGAAAAAGCATTGTTCAGAAACATAAAATGTGTTGTTTATTTTTAAGTATATTTTCTTATGTCATGTGAAATACGACATATAACTTGCTCTTGCATTTCATCTGTGAATGAAAACATTAATTTACACTTAATTCAAATAAACTATTATTGAATCAAAAGCAGTATATTTTTATTTCTACAATAGTTTACATTGAAATAATTTTATCAAAACAATAAAATACAATATAATTTCAAAAGAAATGCTTTCCTTAAATTCAACAATTATAATTTTCGGTTCAATACAACAAAACTCCTATCCGTGTTGTTGTTGTTGTTGTTGTTGTTGTTGTTGATGATGAAGATGTTTAGGGTTTCCGTGACTTTCAACCTGAGGCTGTTTTGTCAAGCCTACATGTAAAGGGTGTCCACGATGAAATTGCCACACACAAAATTGATTCGCAAAATTCGAGTTTTCATCCGATTGCCATCAAATTTTCAGGGATTGAGAAATAACTATTAAACTTCATTTTACCATTTTACTCGTATTTTATTTACAGTCCATACGCAAATGCCCGCACCTTGGCCTTAACCCCGGCCATAAGATTCTGCACAACCTGTGAATCAACCGTTTTTTGCATGTAAACCCATACTTTCTTCAGTTCCTCGACTGTCTTCACTACCTTAGGTCGTTTAAGAAGGTGCCGTTTTATAATCGCCCAGTACTTCTCGTTGGGGCGGAGCTCCGGAGTGTTGGGAGGGTTGAACATTTTCGGCACGAAATTGACCTTATTGTCCGCATACCACTTCAGCACGTCCTTGGAGTAGTGGCATGAAGCCAAATCCGGCCAGAAGATTGTTGGGACGTTGAGGGCCTTCAGGAGAGGAAGCAGCCGCTTCTGGAGGCACTCTTTTATGTACGCTTCCCGCACGTGCAGATGGCTTGCCAAAACAGGAATTTCTTCGCAAATTTGGACATCTTTTGAGTGCGGACATGCTCCGGAACGCTGAACTTATCCTTGGCCGTGAAAAACAGGTTGCCGGGGATCTGTTTGAAGTCGGCCTTAACATATGTTTCGTCGTCCATGATGCAGCATTCAACTTTCGTCAGCATGTTGAGGTACAACTTCCTGGCAAGGGTTTTGGCGGACTTGTTCTGCTTCTCGTCGCGATTAGGGGCCTTTTGTATATTGAACTTTCGAAGCCCAGCCTTAGTTTTGGCCTTCTGGACAAAACTTCGGCTTAGGTGCAGCTTCTTAGCCACATCCCGAACGGAGGCGTTCGGATTTCGGTTGAAGGCCCCAACTACGCGGTTGTGATTTTTGGTGTTGTACGGAATACTTTTTCCTTCACTTCTGGGCTTCCGATCGGGGGTCAACCGTTCCTCGAACCGCTTAATCACTCGCGACACCGTGGAATTCGCGATTCCCAACGTTTTAGCGATGGAACGATGCGAGAGATCCTTGTTCTCGTGATGAATGCGCAAGATTTTATCACGCACGACAACATTTCCGCGAGTTTTTATCACAGGACTTTAAAACTTGCAGGATGTAAATAATGCACTATGAACTAAATCCACCCAAATTTTCATTAAATTCTACCCAACGGTTTAAAAGTTAGAGCAATTTCATAGTGTGGCAATTTCATCGTGGACACCCTTTACCTAATAGGGTTGTTTAGGAATCTTAAGTCTTGAAATTCATGCTTGATCCATATGTAGTCGATTGTTGTTGTATCGTGTTTTGTGTTGTTTGTGTGATTTCGGTAAAAAATTTAACAAAATTTATTCTTTCTTGATTATTATTTTTTTGAATTTCTACGCTTTCTGCTACGCTTTGTTTCCAAGGAATTCCAATGGGGTATGTTTCTCTTGACTCAGCTTATTATGTCACGGTAGATTACAATTTTGATTATAACTCATAAAATTATAAAACTGGTAACAATATTCAACTATTCATACGTACACACTTAGAATTTTTACAGAAATCTGGTAAATTTTACCGAATTCTCAACAGCTGAACGTTTGATTATCCGCTTTAACGGATAACTGTAAAATTTCACCGAAATCCTTTAAATCGGATTACCGAATGTTCAGCTGTTCAGCATAAGGTAAAATTGTAAAGATTGCTGTAAAAAAAATCTAAGTCTGTAGCTTAGATAAGCTTAATAATAAAAACTTTTGCTTTTATGAACGACGAAAAGTTAAACAACTTACTTTATAAAGACGAAAACCTTCGATGAATATAGATGTAATGTCATATGTCACTATTAGCACCATATTGGGTCTTTTCGTAGATGCAACTTCAACAATATATTCTAATATTTTCTTTAGGCACTTCCTATTGAGCTATATTCAACACATAATTTTACATGATTAATTTTAATTAAAATACTTCAAAACATTTGAATTATGTTCACATATGATCGATTTAGCATTGGCATTAGCATTGCGGTTTCGCACACCTCGTGGATACGATGTGGAATAATTCGTTGAAGACATTGCATGTCACAATGGAACGGAACCAAATACTGATACGTTTCTTCACGCAATAATCTCCACGAAGAGACTTCTCGATCGCTCACCTAGCCAACCGTTGGAGATAGGGAAAAGTTGGTATCTACCTTAAGAAGACACGGGGAACCTACGTAGCTTTCAGTATATATCAAAGGAAAAGGAAAATGGATAGTTGAAGAGAATAGTTAAACAGACTGCCCTGTTTGGTGTACAGAAAAAAAAATTATTTCGAAATGGTCGTTGGGAACATCTAGTTTGAGAAAATTATTTGATGCTCCATATATATTTAAAGGGTTGGGACTCAAGCATTAACTCTAGTCATAGCCGTATCCCAAGTAGCACACTACAGTCATAGTTAGTTGTAGTTACTTGATTATGACTTACCAAGTCATATTTATGTTATCTCAACTGAATGGCAACAAGTGTGCTACTAGGGATAAGGCTTATGGTTATTGCGATTACTTGCTCTCTGAAAAGAGAAGAATGTCTGAGAATCTCCATCGTCATGTAGTGGCTGGGACTCTAGCATTAATTAAATAATGTCCTAGCTTTGTACTGCTCAAGGTTAAAGTGCTATTACACAATTTCTGGAATTAGAAACATCTTAAAATGGAAATACCTCACCCAGTTCTTCCTCTGAACTACTCCGGTACACACACTTTTTCTCCACCGGTTAAAAATCTTCTGCTAAGCATTCTGCTATGCGCATCGATCGCAAACTCTAGCTCGCCTGACATCCACCTACGATCCGAATAATTTTTTCACATTCTTTATTCTCCCGATGGTGGAACAATTTGACCATTCAACACACGAGAACTCGGCCACGTTAACTAAACATATGATTTATGATCGAATGACAAATAAATACCGTAATATTTGAGTTTCTACTATGTAGATAAGCTATTTGAGAAAAAATATAAACTAAGTCCTAACTGGGAATATAGAAAAATATGTGTCCCTAAAATTGGGTAACCTTTTCGAGATGCGTTAGTGGGTACCAGATCTATAATTGTTTTTGTAAGTTTAGTTGAATCAATTGTTAAAAGTGACAATACTCTGATTCAGCAACTGAGAATGAGCTGGAACTAAGAAAAACATGGTTAGTCTTGATTTCTGTGATTTTTCGTTTTCTAGATTTGATATTCTATACTTTGAAGTGGTTAGAGTTCTGGTGCATTTTCAGTTTTAAAGTCATTATTTGTCTTTGTTTACATTAAATCCGATTTTTACTGATAAAGGGTGTGCCTTTGAAAAGTGCTCTCACTCGTCTAAGGATTTTAATAGCGGAAACATTCAATAAAATAATCGAATTTGCAAAAAAAAAATCAATGACAACTGTATCTTCTTTATTTTTTTTTAGCATTTCAAGCTGATTGCTTTCACAATTCGCTTATTGCTTGCTCTCAACTTAGTATTTCAAATGCACATTACAGTTATTAATTGAGAGCTTTCAATTCTAGGTACTAGTGGTTCCCCATCTGCGGCTTAGTTTCTGAAAGGGACTACAGAGATCGAGGATTTGGTAGATGTCGCAACCAAAAGCAGCAAATAATGGCTTAAATAAGTTACCTACCTAGCCCTTTCCAAACAAAAATGTGACCCATTAACCTCGAGCTAGCCACGAGTAATTGGCATCCCTCTTTTACTAATAAGAAAAAGTAAAATTTTTTGTACAACAATATTGAATATCGGCTCCGTAAAGTGTTACACACGCCTGAACCTAACAAATAAACGAACTGATTAAAAAAAAAAAAATTCTAGGTACTATTTTTGCATTAATATGATTGTGTGGCTAGTAAATCATACCCTACATATACCCAAGGAGTCGAGAAATTTTCCCTAACGAAAAATTCCTAGACCAGACCGGGAATCAAACCCAGCCGCTTCCAGTATGGTGTTGCTTTGTAGCTGCGCTATTACTGACTGAAGCAGGCCCCAATAACCACTGTAACAACACTGAACATTTAATCATTTCTCAATAGTAATGAAGTAACCCAACATGCACTAAACAAAGGATGCGGGATATACTACAATAGATCAAATGAGTGGTCAAAGTTATTTATGTCCCGAAAATGGGAAAAAAATTGATCTGATCAGAAATCGATTTGGATTAAAGGCTTCGCACTCTGGAGTGGAAATTTCAAAATTTTACGTCAGCGATTCCGCTCATCACATTATAACACATGAGAACCAGTCTGCATGTGGTTGACACCTCCACTTCAGTGTGTTCTAATTTGATCTGTACTTGCAATAACACCGTGATGATGAATCGTAAAGCTTCATACAGCAAAACAGAGGTTAACCAGTTTCTACGTTACTAGTCGGAGAAAAAAAATGTAATTCATTGCTCACTGGCTTATTGCACAGTTGATTGCCTCATTCATACTCAATAGTTGCTTTGCGAAGCATCAAGTTCACAGTCATGAGCATTTCAAGTGTCGACAAGTGCCCCGCAACGTACGATGACTACCATTTCACCCTTCCCGATTTGTACCGAAAAACCGCCCTGGAAGAGCTTCGTGAAAGTGACGAAATTCGCGATCAAGCCCTACGACAAATGCGCGGCTGGATCGCTAAGAATCCCGCCATTAGAAAGTGTAGAACCGATGGACCATTCCTGTTGCGATTCCTTCGTGTGCGAAAATTCAACCACACAGCGGCATGCGAAAATCTGGAACGCTACCTGGCCCTGCGACAAACCGTTGCCAGTTGGTTTCAAAAACTGGATACCAGCGAAGCGTGGGTGCAGAAGATGGTGGATGATTGGCCCATCCTGTCGCTGGGGTACGACGACCGGGGACGGTTGGTCATTTTGATTAAGATGGGCAACTTCGACGTTGATCGATTTGGCAACGTAGATCAGATACGACTGATGATGATGATTCTGGAAAGTTTCTACGACGAAGAGAAGATGCAGATTGCAGGATGTGTGTTCGTCTTTGAGGATACCGGACTGACGATGAGCCACGTGGCCCAGTGGTCACTGACGGATATTAAACGGTTCATTGACTGTGTAAATCATACCATTCCGCTCAGGATCAAGGAAGTGCATGTGGTGAACTTGCCGCGGTATGCAGTCGCTGTGGGGGAGCTGTGTTTGAGTTTTGCGAGTAGCAAGCTGAAGGAACGAATCCATGTGAGTATGTACATGTGGATGTGTTTTTTTTATTTATTAGTCGTCAATCATGCTTGTGGACTTTGGTAAATCATCTTTTTTATTTGCTGAGTTCACTTCAAAGAGTTTTGTATAACTCAAAATGCATGGGCATAGACAATTAATTGAGATTTTAACATTGTAAAGTGTTTATTGTAAGTGGTCATCATCGATGGACTCAAAATGTTGCATAAGTTTTATGATGATAACTTGATGCGAATACATTTCGATGCCTGAAATAGCGTGGAATGTAGATGTTTAATTTCGACAATAGTTCCGATGAGTACTTTTATTCAATATAATATTGTTTTCCAAGTCATCGCTTCTTAAATATCTCATAGTTTTAATAGCTTGAGGCCTCCAAAATGAGGTCATCAATTACATTTGATCAAGTTTAGGATATGAAAATGATACAATGCTATTTATTTTTTGTATTTGGATCAGTTTACTTTAGTCATGGTTAACCTGTAATCATGAAGAAATAGCTGTAAAATAACATGTTGGCTCACTTTATGATACTATAGATCTAGAGCTAAAGCATTGTTCTAAATGTTAGGACAAGTTGTTAACCTAAGACCACACATTCATGTTATGCTTTTCATCATTAATATTCTTTGCATCCTAATTCCATTAACAGTGCCACCGTTCGATGGATTCACTGACAAAGGTGGTGTCTCAATCGCTGTTGCCCAAGGAGTACGATGGAACTGTTCCGATAAATGAGTTCAAAAAGCAACTGCTGGAACGACTGAAAGTGCAACGTGATCGCATCCTAGCTCTGGACCAAATGGCAATTGATCAGTCCAGGTTTGCATCTCTCTGGAAAGACAGCGATGTGACGGGACAAGATGACAGTTTTGGCGTGGTTGGTAGTTTTCGAAAGTTGAACGTTGATTAGATGTACTTCACGTTTTATATGGTTTAATAAGATTTGAATTGTATAAGAAATAATTGACACTACACACTTAGATTTGTTTTACAGAAATCTGTAAAATTTTACCGAATTCTCAACAGGTGAACGTTCGGTAATCTGATTTTACAGATTTCGGTGAAATTTTACAGATATCTGTAAAAAAAATTACCGGATTTCGGTAAAATTTTACCGAAATCTGTAAAATCGGATTACCGAACGTTCGAGTTGTTGAGAATTCGGTAAAACTTTACAGATTTTTGTAAAATAATCTGAGTGTGCAGAAATAGTTTTTGTTTTTTGATGACAGTATATTTGTCTTCAAGTTGCAGATCTGACAGAATATGCTGTAATGTTAAAGTGATTCAAAATATTAGTTTCACTCTACCCTCGTTAATTGATTCCATTTGTTTCGAACTTCAAGTTCCTTTGGGTTGTTTAAAGGGTGTACGGAATCAAATTTCGACACACACAAATATTCGGCAAAATTCGCCAGTTCAACCTATAGGCTTCAAACTTCCAGGGAGTAAAATAAAAGATAGGGTAACGGGATGTAATGTTAGCCTAGCTCCTTGATTCGGCCTATGTACCGAATATGTCATTATTTCGGCGATAATCGACAAAATCATGTTGCTATCAAGATGACAGACTCATTTCAAAGTAATTTAGACATATTTGATAAATGTATAGTTGTAAACTTCCGCGTAATTTCAGATTTCCTCAACTTTTTAGACACCATGAATTTACTGGTTAAGCTGAACATATGTTCTACACGATCTTCGAATGATCTACATTTGCCGAAATTGAAACTGTAAACCGAATAATGCAGCCAAGTTGAACAGAAAATATTCACACGTTATAAAGTAACAGGTCATAGGGCAAAATAATAAGGATTTAACATGAAAACCATAGACCCAATGTTTGGAACATATTTTATACTAGGTTCCCAAATATGGCCTGTTGTATGGAAAGCTTAGTAAAATTGTTGTTATTGGTAACATATACAATGAAAATGTTTGAGTTTCAGTTGAATGTTTTTCATATAGCTCATGTAAACACAAACTAAAAGAACAAAATCTGTTTAGATTGAATTATAATGGTTTGATTGCAAAATGGCCGCTAAATTATATGTAAAAGTCAGTGAAGTGTTTAAGTAGTTTAAGTATAGTTTGATTTGTGAAATTATATGTTGGATTGACCGAATACAGCTGGCACCGCCTTGAACCTGAAAATCAGAAGAATAAAAAACCGTACGTAGGTAACATCTAAGAACAAATCTGTCGAATGGGACGAACTTGCATCCATAATTAGACCCAATTTGGTACCCATAGACCGACATTACATTCATATCCGTCGCAAGTTTCTGACTTCATAAAATGAGTTGGGTAACTTTTCGTGATACATACTACTAGTGGCTAATTAAACATATCCTTGCAAGTATATAGCTAGTTAAATGATGCTCCAGCTCAAATACCTTATGAGTTATAATAAAAAATGTAATCGATTGTTGCATATTAGGCTGAGTCAAGGGACACATACCCTATTATGAATATTTTCCCATGTTTGTTTTATTCAATTTCGATTCCATATCCAACTGCACGAATCTTCTTCTTTACACTACTCATAAGGTCCTGTACAACATTTGGACCAATTTATTTTTGGCGTGGCAATCAGTTTTTTCTTCATATCTTCCTCCGATTTCACTTTGTTAGGTGGCTTCCGAAGTGCCTTCTTCATGATGGCCCAGTACTTTTCAATTGGCCGCAGTTCCGGTGCGTTCGGGGGGTTGAAATGCTTCGGCACGAAATTGACCTCGTAAACCTTGTACCACTCCCAAACCTCTTTCGAGTAATGGCATGAGGCTAAATCCGGCCAGAAAATCGATGGACCATCGTGTGACCTCGTTAGAGGAAGTAGACCCTTTGGAGGCATTCCGTTAGGTCCACCTGCCCATTGACCGTTCCAGTTGTCACGAATGGGGTGCTCCGCTTTCCACACGAGCAAATTACTTGCCATATCATATATATTTTGGCAAACCTTGACATCTTTTGCTTTGTAACGTCCTCAGGGACATCGAATTTATGATGAGCAGTGAAAAACTGGAGCCCTGGAAGTCTGCTTTTACATACGTCTCATCATCCATAACGAGGCAATGTGGTTTCGTCAACATCTGGGTGTAGAGCTTCCGTACACGTGTTTTACCTACCGTATTCTGCCGTTCATCGCGATTAGGCGCCTTTTGGACTTTGTACGTGTTTAGTCCTTCACGTTTTTTTGCATCTTACACGAAAGTTTTGGTTAGATTCAGTTTCTTCACCACATCCCGAACTGAACTGTTGGGATTCCTCTTGAAAGCTTGAACTACCCGCTTGTGATTAACACTATACGGAGATCCATTTTTTGCCACATTTTTGTTTCCGATCGATTGTCAAAAGTTCGTTGTACCGATTTAAAACACGAGACACCGTAGAATGTAAGGTGATGGCAATCATTGTCAGATCACAAGCATATTAGGTTTGATTATAAAGCAGAATCATTAATTACAGAAAATTATAGAAACCCAAGAAAAACTAATTGGGATCTATATCGTTTCTATTTAAAAAACACTAATGCAATTGATGATACATCAATAAAAACTTGTTCACAATTCGAAAAAGCCCCTGATGAAATCCTTTGTAAAATTATTTCATCATACCATGCTAGCTGTCCCGTTCAACATAGGTCATCCAGCAGGGATGTTCCTTGGTGGAACGACAAACTGGCAGAATTAAGAAAAAAAATCCAGACATTTGTTCAATCGAGCAAAAGCTACTTCAGACTGGGACCAATATAAAAAGGCTCTGACTGAATACAATAGGACTGGAGACGGGTCTGCGAGGAAATCAACAACGCTCCTACAGCGGCAAGGCTGCACAAAGTTTTTTCAAAAGATCATTCAAATGGTCTTGGTAGCCTTAAAAAAGAGGATGGTAATTTTACAGTCGATTGTTCCGAAACTTTGAAAGTTATGATGGGCCAACTTCTGTATTTGCTGAAACACAGGACTTAGATGAGGCAGGACGCTTATGGTTAGCAGATGCTTATCTTAAGGCTTGTGAAATTTTCACGCCATCTAGAGTTGAATGGGCACTGAGTTCTTTTCAACCTTTAAAATCAGCTGGGAGAGATGAAATTTTCCCAGCACTGCTCCAGCAAGGAAAAGATATGCTTACTCCATTGCTGACTGAATTATTCAGAGCTAGTGTTACTCTGAGTTATATACCAAAAGCTTGGAGAAAGGTTCGGGTTGTCTTTATTCCAAAAGCGGGAAAAAGAGATAAAACGACCCCTAAAGCCTTTAAACCAATCAGTCTTTCCTCTGTCCTTCTAAAGACAATGGAAAAAAATGTGGACGACTTTATTAAGTCAACAAGCTTAACAGAGTCTCCCTTGAGCAAAAACCAATTTGCCTACCAATCAGGAAAATCTACAATAACGGTGCTACAATCGCTAGTTAATAAAATCGAGAAATCGCTTCAAGCCAAAGAAATAGCTTTGGTTGCTTTTCTTGATATTGAAGGAGCATTCGACAATGCATCCTATAGCTCAATGCGATCCGCAATGGAAGCAAGGGGCCTGGATAATTGTATTATCGACTGGATTATGGCGATGCTAAAAGACCGAGAAATTTCTGCTGACCTTGGAGGTGCGCAACTAACTATTAGATCGATTAAGGGCTGTCCTCAAGGAGGAGTCCTATCGCCCTTATTGTGGTCCTTAGTAGTAGACGAACTCCTTAAAAGACTAGCAGAGCTAGGGTACGAGGTTATTGGTTTTGCTGACGATTTAGCTATTATAGTTCGTGGGAAGTTTGATGACACGATATCTAGTCGGTTACAAACTGCTCTCAATATAACTGTAAAATGGTGTAGAATAGAAGGCTTAAATGTAAACCCTTCTAAAACTGTTATAGTACCTTTTACCAAAAGGAGAAAGCTAAATTTAAAACAGCCTACTCTCAATGGAGTTCAAGTTCAGTTTGCGGAAGAAGTTAAATACCTTGGTGTTACTTTGGATAAAAAACTGAATTGGAACTCTCATATTGACAAGGTTATTACTAAGGGTACTAACGCCCTATGGGTATGTAGTAAAGCAGTGGGTAAAACATGGGGACTTCGACCAAAAACTGTCTATTGGATTTATACTGCAATAGTTCGTCCGAAAATCACATATGCTTCGCTTATATGGTGGCCTAAACTTAATGAGGTAACCACCCAAGTGAAGCTAAGCAAACTACAGAGACTTGCCTGTGTATCAATAACTGGAACAATAAAAAGTACACCATCTGTTGCTTTGGATGCCCTTCTTAACATGTTACCTTTACATCAATTTGTAAAGCAGCAGGCAGCTAAAAGTGCCCTGCAATTCAAAAGATACAATAAGATTTTAGATGGTGATCTGGTAGGACATTTAAAGATCCTTAAGATTTTCAAGTTAAACTCAGATGTTAAAACAATAGAAGACTGGATGACAACGAAGACAAACTACGACGTTCCCTTTAAAGTGGTTAAATTAAGCCGCTATGTATGGGAGTCTGGTGGACCTAGTTTGCGTCCAGGCTCCATTGTGTCTTACACGGATGGGTCAAAAATGGGAGAAAATACTGGAGGCGGGGTTTATGGCCCTGGAATCAGGGAAGCTATACCAATGGGACATAGTCCAACGGTATTTCAAGCAGAAATTCATGCCATTATTGAATGTGTGAATATTTGCTTAACGAGGAAATACAGATTTGCAAAGATCTGCATTTTTTCCGATAGTCAAGCAGCTCTCAATGCGCTTAAAGCTTTCACATGTAAATCTAAGCTAGTGTGGGAATGCATTCTATTTTTAAGACAATTGGCCAGTAGGAACGAAGTTACTTTATACTGGGTGCCCGGCCATCGTGGTATTGAAGGAAATGAAAAAGCTGACAGCCTAGCAAGAGAAGGTTCAGCATCAAATTTAATGGGTCCGGAACCATTTTGTGGAGTCCCAGAGTGTGCTCTGACGACTGAAATAAAAAGTTGGGAAATGTCCATGGTAGAATCAAACTGGAACGCCACGGATAAATGCAGACAAGCCAAGAGATTTATAAGACCAAGTGCTGTAAAAGCCCGGATCTTACTAAACCTTAGTAAAAAAGACCTTCGGGTAATTACTGGCCTGTTAACTAGTCACTGCCCGAGTAGGTATCACCTAAACAAAATTGGAAGAATTCATTCTACAGAATGTCGTTTTTGCCAATTTGAAACTGAAACTGCAGAACATATACTCTGCAATTGTGGAGCATTATTCAATCAAAGGATGTCAATATTTGGAAAAGGGTTACTAGAGCCCTCCGAAATTTGGCAAAACGATCCTGGTAGGGTATTAGACTTTATAAAACAAATCGAGCCTAACTGGGATCACGGGCTATGTCAATCAATGTCCATCACACCTTAATTGTGACAGGATATTTGAATTGCACCAAATCAAATATGGGTCATGCAACAATAATCCTTATGAATGGATCAGTTGTGTTTTGGCTACAGCAAAGAAAAAAGAAAAAAAAAAAGGGTGATGGCACGATGAGAATGATCCGCATTTTCCTTGCGCAGCTGCTGTTCTTCCGACTCCATCTTCGCAACGATTGCACATCTGCTAGTGAAACTTACACAGCGTAAACAAATGCACATTGAGCTAATGTCACCCAAAATTTCAATAGAAAATACCCAACGGGTTTAAAGTAACAGTCATTTAAAAGTGGTGCAATTTGATTCCGTACAACCTTTAGTATGAGAACAAATTTTGATTTTTAATCATCAACTGAAAAAGACTTGTTTCTTATTTTCAATATAATTTTTATGAATCTCAAAGACTTAAGTGTTGACTTGTGAATCAATTAAAATAAGTTCTAAGTCAGACGAACTTGGTAAAGTTCACTTCCACAGTTGTACAAAGGGGTCCATATGAAAGATAGTTTTTTTTTTTTTTAATTTTTTTTTTTTTTTTTTTTTATCCCCATAGGATTGCAATGATCGGGGTTGGTTTTTGAAAATTCTCAAGTGATTATGCCGGAAGGATTAGTCTATGGTGACCAAATAAACGCCGGGCTTTCGAAATCAGCTCACATAATCTTCTTGAAAATTTTTGGGATTCAGTATCAGTCAGTGTATGCGTTTTGTTGTTCAGGTATTTGTTAAAGTCCGTGTTTTTGTACTTTGTCCGTGTCATTACATTGTTAGTGATATTCGTGTCACGTGCGCAATTTAATGTAGTACAGGTGTGACAATGTAATAGCTATCTCCCTTATTTTACATTCCCAAATGGAACAAAGTATTTGACGTAAGACTCATCGGGAAAGTAAGCTGCTCTGTTGGACATGGGTATTTGTGGGCGGTCTTTTAATATATAGTTATGTTTGTATGTATGATGTGTATGTAGTTTTGGAAATATTAACTGATTTACTTACCCACTCTGTTGTTATTACTTTTGATTTGTTGGGAACATACCGCCTTAGATGATACTCGCATGCATGTGCTTCGTCCACGTAGGTCTTTCTTGGGCGGGTACTTGGTCTTGTTTCCTTGAGGCCGAGATGCCTGACTGTCCATGAGACTCCGGATTGCTTCCACTGTGACCCTACCAGGTTCTTTTTGTTTCTTTTTATGTTCTAGAAATATACAAACAAATTCGCTCCTCTGCCAAAAACGGCCAAACCAAATGTAGAATCTGTGTGGTGATGCTTTCCAGAAAATTGCAGAAATAAATAGACGATTCTTTGAAAAGTAGTAATATTATTGAAATTATACAGATTCTATATTGTATGAAAATAAGGAAAGGTGTCAAATTAAAAGTTAAAATGCTACTACTAGTGGGTTCAAATGCACTTCTGGTCCACATCACCCCTGGAAACACTGGTTTGCATCTTTCCCGTTTGGGTAAAGATCCAGATAAGCCCTGGAACCTGGTAGTTTTCAAGCTACCACAAGGTTTTTCCAGTGCCCAGGGGGGTCCATATGAAAGATAGTTTTGATTCAAAAATCGACTATGACAAATTCATCTGACCATTTATAAGAAGTTTGATAATATTTTTATTTTTATTTAATATCTTAAACATTATCTTTTAGATACTCCAACTTCAAGTGGACAGTTCATACCGATCGAACATGGAACCAATAACAACTCTTTGGTTTGCTCATGTTTGTACTAATTCTGATAGCGACGGTTATGTTATCACACTGAATCAGTGAATATCGGAAAATTAAATAATTTGTATAATTAAAGGCCGTTCACACCAAAATCCGGACTAGCATTCGCATTAGCATTACATTGACGTTTGCACACACGAGGTGATGGAGCTACGATGAGGAATAATTCGTTGAAGACGTTGCATGCCACCATGAAACGAACCCAGTTACTGATACGTTTCTTCACGCAAAAATCTCCACGAAGAAACTCCTCGATCGCTCACCTGGCCACGTCCATGCAACCGTTGGTGATAGGGAGGATTTGTTATCTACCTTAAGAAGACACGAGGAACCCACGTAGACTTCAGTAGATATCAAAGGAAAACAGAAATGAATAGTCGGAGAGAATAGATTAACAGAATCCCCTGTTTGGTGTACAGAACAAAAATTTAATCAAAAATGGTCGTTGGGAGCATCTAGTCTAAGAAAGTTAAGTGATGCTCCATTTCTCTTCAAAACGGTTGGAACTTTAGCATTAACTATAGTCCTAGCTCCTTATAGCTTATGGTTATAGCGCCATTACTCGCTCTCTGAAAAGAGAAAAATGTCTGAAAATATAAGAACGGATAGTGAAAGAGAACTAGTCAGAATGAAGCCAAAAATAATATATACCTTATATTCTTAAACCAGTAGAGGTGTTCTCTAAGCCAAACTTCCCCGAGTGGCAAATATGGCTGATTTTACCCCACTACCCCTTATATTATTGAATCCACACGAGCAATTTACTCGCCAAATCATTTATTTTTTACCAAACTTTGACATCTTCTGCTTCCTAACGTTCTCAGGAACATCGAACTTATAATGAGCAGAAAAGAATAGACGTCCTGGAAGTTGCCGGAATTCTGCTGTTGTGTAAGTCTCGTCATCCATAATGGGACAATGAGGTTTGGTCAACAGCTCAGTGTAGAGCCTCCGTGCACGTGATTTCTCCACTTGCATTAAAACACAAGTTACCGTAGAGTGTATCTTACCATTCCCAGCTTCCTGCGATGAGAGAGATACGGATCTTCGAGGTACGTGCTCAAAATTATCTGACACTTCTGCTGTTCTTCCGACTCCATCTTTGCAACGATTGCACAACTAATGGGTCTAATAATGTAATGTAACTAAGATTCTGTCAACGATAACCGGCCTGTTTGACCCTCTAGGTTTCTTGTGACCCACAATCCGCACTGACCCGCCAACATAATTCCCCCCACACACAAACACATTCAGCATTTGCGGGCGTGCATGTCAGACGCTGCTTAGGTTAATGTTTTAAGGGGATGGGGGTGGGCTAAGGTTGCATTTTACTACAATGTTATTTCAAGTTCGTATGGCGTTTATAAGGCCATCAGATCACCAAAATTATTTAAAATAGGTAGTACTTATCTGTTCAAAGTCATTGCTGCCCTTTTCTTCTCCTTAACTACATTCCATCACTACAGCCAGGTTACCAGATGCACTGGTACAAACGCCTTTGTATAGTTGCTCTTCCGGCGAACCTGGCGAATGTTACCGACGGGCAACTGTATTGATAGTTCGGACTGAGCTTCTCCTTTTCTTATTGTAAATGGCCCGCCAGGAGACCAGCACTAGCAAATGCAAGACACAATCCGGGGAAAAATATAACTTTCCTCCGCACCTACATAGCACTAGACCCCGTTTCACGTCTTCTCATTTTATACAATTTTGCTGAACGAAATTGAGATCGTTTTTTTCCAAATAACGTCACCTCCTTATTCCTAACACACACACTGATTTATAACATATTACAAACTTAAATTTTTCGAACGATAAATGAATTTGCTACAAGCGAAAAAAACGTGACAGCTCACAAAAAACTGAACCGTCCACCGCGACGCTTGCTGCGATTTTTTTCAGCCGTTCACACCAAAATCCGGACATACAAAAAATACTTTAGAAAAACAAGAGCACGTTTTTTATTTATATTATTTAATTAATTTTATAGATAAATCTGATACTCAACACAACTGCATATAGATTTATATGGATTTATTTCCATAAGCTGTTGCACGCACTTTCTTATTCACTCCTTTCATCAATCCTTGCACGATGACCTTGTCAATATTCTTCGAAGCAGTAAGCCACTTAGACCAAAATTCTTGGATCGTTGATACCTCTCCTATAAGATTTTTTAGGTTTCCCTTGACCATTCGTTAGCGATCGTGGAACTAATCTGGTTGGGGCGAACAAGGAGTTGAAGAACGCTCTAGATGAGATAAACGAGAATCGTTTGATGTCCAAGTTTACAAACGAGGAAACAGAATGGTCGTTTTACCCACCAGCTTCTCCCCATATGGGAGATAGTTGAGAAAGACTGATTCAGTCTGTAAAGAAGATCCTTTCCCAAATTCTTCCAACGCCACAACTCCCAACGGATGAAGTCCTGAGGAATACTCTGGTTGTGATCGAGAACATAATAAATTCTCGCCCGTTAACATACGTTTCCATTGACGACGAGAACTGTCATCGCTGAGACACCAAATTACTTCCTGGTTGGTTCATCGAACCTTTGGTACCTTTCGACGGCAGTGGTTTAGCCCTCCGAAATGCCTGGAAGGCATCATAGGTGCAGGCCAACTTCTTTTGGAAGAACTGGTTTGCTAAATACCTTCCCAAAATCACGAGACGGTCAAAATAGTTTGGAGTAGTTTTCGAATTAAATAAGCCGGTTTACATCACGTGTAATTTTCATATTTTTTTGCTGTGTATCTGTAAATAGAAAACGGGAAGAAAGATTAGTAATTTCCATTTAATTCCAACTACCTTTGTTGTTTATCTTGAAAGATACGCGTATTTTATCTACACGCTTAGAAAAAAGTACCCAAAATTAAGTGAAAAAAAAATACTCAACGTTTAGTTCTGTTAAATGAAGATATCAGTTGAGTGAATCAAAAAACTGTTTTTGGTTGAATTCAGTAAGAACAGATATTCTCAATTTTAGTTTTTTTTTTGTGTTCGATGATTCATGCCACTTTAAATCTTCTTTGAACATAAGCCAATTCTTCGGTTAGTTGTTTACAATGTTTGCAAAAATTAATAAGAAACACTCTCGTTTATATTTCAATGTGAAGTTCAAAACAACTCAATTTTAAGTTGCAGCTACTCAACTATCGCTCTTAGCGTAAGGAACGGTTGAGTGGTTTTAACTTAATTGGTTGAAAATCTTAGCGCTCGTTGACGCTGTTGACATTTATTATTTTTTGTTCGTCTGGTCGATTTCAAACGCATTATTTGCTAGTCGCGGTTCTTTAGAAGTCCCCAGAGGAAAATATCTATACATTGCATCTCAGGGAAACGATAGATAAAATGCTTTTTTTCTATAAAGATGAAGCTACGGCAGACACATTAGACTCATTAAGAAAACAAGAGTTGGGAATATTCGAAATAATGTTCCCCCAGGAGAATAATTGTACCGACGAGAAATAATCTCGAAGATGCCGGATGGAATCGATGAAATAGCAGCATCGTTAGCAACGGTGCTATCTTCAAATTGCCAACGCAGCTAAAGAAATTTGTAACTCGACAGGAGTTTTCATACGGCCAATGGCACAAATGTAAACAATGACTTCTTCCGCAAATTTCTCGAGAATGCAAATTTGCTCAAGTATATTACTACTTCTATTGTTAAAGGGAAGTCCTTCTCTGCACAATCATCGCAATAGTTCACGTGAGCGACTTTGCTTACACAAGAAAATTGCGTAAGAAGTCATTGTTTACATTTGTGACATTGGCCGTTATGAAAACTCCATTTTGAATTGTTCTATTTATTGTATTGTACTGAGATATGCAAATAAAATGATCGATTCAACCACATTGAGCTTTGCCTGAAAGAGATACAATTAAGCGACTCTTATCTAGTACGTGTTTTTAGTACTGGATTAAAGTATTGACAGTCATACAGCTGGTTGTATATTGAGGCATTAAGCTTCGTAATTTTCTTTTCTCCAATGATTCATTGAGTAAATTTCACCATTCTGTACTCGAAATGTTATTACCCAACATTAGATACAATTTTAACCCTTGATACTTGAATTGTCATTACATAACATTGAGTTTTTGCCTTGTACCCAATTTTAACTTAATGCACAAAACATGCGAGATGGGTGAAAAAAAACATGATTTTGGGTACTTTTCTCTTAGTGTGTACATTGTGCAGACTTCTTCAGTGTCTTGTACGAATACTCTTTTAATGTCGTTACTTTTACCGTGTTCTATTACCTTTTAATGCCGTTGTAACTGCTTATGCTTTAACAGAGACTCTTTTTTCATCTTCTACTCATAGACTCCTTCAGTGCTTCGTACTTCGACAAAAATAAAATGATCCTTTTCAAATTATCACTGGAAGATGCAATTTTGATATTTTACGAGAACCAAAGGATGATTCATTCGATGAAAGGATGATGTGTTGGTTCAGTGTGTTTTGTCAAATGCACGTTACGTAATGCCTTGTTCAGACTACAGAGTTATAACATGTTATAACGGTTGTCAAATACTTCCAATAAGAAATTCGTCATCAAGATAGGCTTATAACATGTTATAACTCTGAAGTCTGAACAAGGCATAACGAGATTTGACAGAAATGGTTACTTTTATTGGAATGCGATTGACATAAGTTTACACAAGAGGGGAAAAAACTAGAAATTGTTCGATGGTGATAGAATGAACCGTAATAATAACGTTATTACCTGTAACAATAACGTAAACCAAAATGATACGTTGATAAAATGGCGAATTGGCGAGTCAATTTTTTGCCGGTCCACACTGAATATTTATTTAGTTTAATGCCTTGTTCAGACGACAGAGTTATAAAAAGTTATAAGCCTATCTTGATGACGAATTTCTTGTTAGAATTATTTGACAACCGTTATAACATGTTATAACTGTGTAGTCTAAACAAGGCTTAAAATTATGATGGAATCTAATCTATTGATATGTTTTGAATAAGGCACAATTATAACTTATTTTACCTAAAAAAATGTTGGAAACTGACACGTGAACATCAAAACAATATTTCAATAAACTTCCCAAAAAAGTCCAAAGTAAAAATGATAATCTCGTCTGTCATTAATAATTAAGTCGTTGATATATTATTCTTTGCATAATATTGTGTTCAATACCAGCCTAGCTCGACGTAAAGTTTTTCCACGTTAAAATTGCAACAAATAAAGCGATTTGCAAGAATCAGTTGAAGCCTACCGCACTTTCAGTAGCAGCTTCTTCAGTTTAAGGCATTACCCACTTCGTAATCATGAGGGAAACAAAAAAAAACGATTAGAATGATCATTTGACTGCGTACATCAAAGTTCGGGGAAGTACTTCACAAAACATCGGGGAAGTTCTTCAGAGAACTTCAGAAAAGTTCTACAGAGACTTTTATTGAAGTTCTTTAGAGACGTTCGGGGAAGTTCTTTAAAGAAATTCAGGGAATTCTCATCAGAGAAGTTCAGGAAAGTTCTTCAGAGAAGTTCAGGAAAGTAACTTCAGAGAACTTCAGGAAAGTAACTTCAGACAAGTTCTTCAGACGGACTTCAGGGAAGTTCTTCAGATGAACTTCAGGGAAGTTATTTAGAGGAACTTCAGGGAAGGTATTCAAAGAATTTTTGGGAAATTCAGAGAACTTTTGAGAAGAGAACATCAATGAAGTTCTTAAGGGAACTTCGTGGAAGTTATTTAGAGAAATTCAGGAAAGTTCTCTTAAAATTAGTTCAGGGAAGATCTTCAGAGAAGTTTAAGCAAGTTAATGAGAAGTTCACGGAAATTCTTCAGAAAAGTTCGTCAGAAAAGTTCAGGGAAGTTCTTCAGATAACTTCAGATAAAATAAATTCTTCTGAGCAGTTAAGGAAAATTCTTTAGAGAAATTCCGAGAAGGTCTTCTGAGAATTTCAGGCAAGTTCTTCAGAAAACTTCGGGCAAATTCAGGAAAGTTCTTCAGAGAACTTTAGGAAAATCGGTTAAATTCATTCCTTTGAGTTTTAAAATTACATGATTGTACCGGTTTTTAGAGCAGCCAAAATTAAATAAAAATGAAATTTTAGGTTTATTTAAAATATTTATACTATAATATTTACTGAAGCAATCAACAGAAAGGGAGTGGAAACCAATTTCACGTGATTTTGAGGAAAAATGACAGTTCCTGAATTGTGTAGGAGAAGAAAAATTCGTAAGGATACAAGTCGAGAAATCGAATGTTGTAACGCGCAATACTTAACACACTATCAACTTACTATCACTATCGTTGGATTGAAATGATTAATTAGGTGTGAGCTGGATCATTTTGATTGATGAATAGCTGCATTGCGAGTAGGAAATGCGATTCAAGACATAATGTATGAAACTCCAAATAATGGCTTCGCATGCTGAGGTGCGGTTTGAATATTTTCCCAGACAGGCGATAACCCTTCCGAATAGGCTCCCATAAGAAATTAATATGCTAATCATAATATGATTATTGGTTTCAGCACAACGATAACACCCGTACATTGAGCTTTAAAATGTTCCAGCCTCGTAGAACTCAATCACTCCCCAGTCTTAATTCACACCGACGTGATGCTACCCGTTCCGAGTCTCGTTAGAAACCCTTCCGAGTACGATGATACCTCGTTCAGCTTGGACAACGTTTCGGACCTATACCGAGCTCTCGCCCTTAACGAGCTTCGAGAAACGTCGCAGATCAAGGAACAGGCACTCGTTCAACTAAGGGAGTGGATAGCTAAACACCCTGCCATCAAGTCCTGTCGAACGGATGCACGATTCCTGTTGAAATTTCTCCGCGTGCGGAAATATAACCATGTGAGTGCGTGCGACAATCTGGAACGGTATCTTGTCATGCGGCAATCGACTCCTCAATGGTACATGAAATTGGACATCGACGAACCGTGGGTCAGCGATGTAATCGACGTGGGAGCAATTCTTCCGCTTGGCTACGACCGGAACGGGGAGCTTGTGACATTGGTCAAGATAGGAAACTTCGACACGAAAAAGTACACCAATCAGCACTTGGTGAGATTTTGGACAATGATACTGGATAGCTACCAGGAGGAAGCTGAGATGCAGATTGCCGGTGGATCGGCGGTGTTCGATCTGAATGGATTTACGATGGCTCATATTGCCCAATGGCCGGTATCCGAGCTGCATAAGTATGTGAACTTCATGACGAACACTACGCCGATGCGAATCAAGGGCATTCATATGGTGAATATCCCCAAGTACGCCGTGTCATTCGCGGAGCTTGTTGTTAGTTTCTTCAGTGCGAAGCAGAAAAGCCGAACGCATGTAAGTGGTGGTCCAAAGGAGTTTAGTTTATGTTTTGATGGGTTTTTTTTCTTCAGTTCCATAAATCGTTTGATGAGTACACGAAGTGCAACGATGCAGCTGTTCTGCCGAAAGAGTACGACGCTCGAGGACAGTTTACCCTGGAGGAGTTGAAGGATCAACTACGGAAACGCTTTGCCCGCTACAGAGATTTGATATACGAGCAGAGCACGATGGAAATCGATGTAACCAAGTGCAAACCTCAGCAGAAGCAGGATGTTGCCAATGGTAGTGGATTTGGAGTAGATGGAAGCTTCAGAAAGCTGAATTTGGATTGATTTAGATATCAAGTGATCAAGTGATGGGAAAGGAAACCTTGAGTGGCTTCATTGTACTCAGGACTTCAGTGCTTAAAGTGATCGATTAGTTAGGTTAGAGAAGTAATGTACGTATTTAGTAGTTCTGATGGAAGTTACATTTCAGCAGAAACATTTGCTTTCGTAAAAATTGACTTTATCCGCTAATTTCTCAGAAGTTAAAGATTCCTAACAGTGTGCTTAATTTGCTCGTGTGACCTTTTGTGCGAGAGGAGTTGTCATTGAAAACCATTCGACCTTTTGAGATGTTGGCACTGATTCATTTCTATAGATCATTGCACCGAATGTATTAACCTCACTTTTTCGGACAGTTCAGGGAGCCTGTTTACAAGGTGTTAGAAATTGAAACGGTCAAACGAAATTTTTCATTGGCTTTTCTGGATTCTAAACGATTAGATTCAGGAAATGATGTGAAAATAAGCACTGGTGCCTGTTTTCCGGCAATTTTACTTCTATCGTAACAAATTTAGATCAAAAAATCTCAAATCGATCTGACCGAAAATATTCTAAGTCTACGTAAACAAGCTCCCTGAACTGTCAAAACTGCATTGATGACGCCATCGTGCAATGATCTATAGTTCCGAATGGCACTGATTCATTTCTATAGTTGCAAACCAAATGGATGCTCAGGCTGTGAACCTCTCAGGTGTCCCTCTGCCTTGCAGATGAAGCATTTGTTCTTGTTGCCTTGGTAATATATGTTTCCCTTTCGGCTGGCGAAGTGCAGCGTTGACGGAATTACCTGCTTCCTATCCATTTGTGCTTCGGCGGAAACTTCTCCCGCACGATGCGTTTTACGTTTCCATATTTTGACAACACCGTAACGATCTCCTAGTCGTATATACACACATAGCAATTGTGATCCTAGGCATGTGACATGTGTTCGCTTAAGGCTGGATTATTCGCTCCATTACCGAAGGTAAATCGCACAGTATTTTTCAACTCGTCCATTGCTGCTACAACAAAGCGACCGAGTTGATGAATCAAGAACAATGCAAATTGATTACAATGCCGTAAAGAAGAAGGCTACCGCGCGAATGAACAAACTTGTAAACCGTCCCAATCGAAAGCAGAAATAGCACTGTCGATCAGGGATGCCAGATTTTTTTTTTCAAATGTCTGTTCTAAATATTTGAAATGTCTGGGAATGCCTATAAAAGTCTGTAAATTTCTTTTTAGAAAATTACACTTCTTTCAACGAACAGACGTAATAAGAGAGCGAGTTATGACATTATCGCTATTTGTGTGATTATGTAAACATGTCTGCATCTATTTCTTGCAATCTTACACTATTGTTTCATATTTAAAAAGTGACACTGAAGCTTGAAGCATTCGCAGTGATGACACGGTTTTCTATAATTTTTTCCCCCTGTGACGCTCTTTCCAGTTTTGTATTTTAAAATCAAAATTTAGTTTTCATTTGATAAATTCAACAGACTTTTTTTTTATTCAACAATAACCATTGTTGGTGTGTACCATATTTTAATACTCATGATCATCAATATTATTATGGACATATGAATGATTTTTGTATAGACTGTTTCTTCGGTTAGTCAGTGATTTAATTTCAGCGAAACTCTCTCCTAATCTTCTGCAAGGCTCTTTGCTTTATTCTGGGAAGTTTCCTCCTGAAATTTAGGCAAAATTCCTCATGAACTTCTTGGCAGTCACTCCTTATTTTCTTCGAAAATTCACATTTAAGAACCCAACCTTACCTTCCAGATACATTTGGTAATTTTTTTTTCCTGAACATAGTTACTTTCTAAACTTCTGATAAGTCCTATCCTGAACTACGAGGAAAGTTTCTGCAAAACTTTAAGAAAGTACTCTCCAGAATTTCTTGGAAAATCTTCTTAAGTTTCTTAAAAGTTTCTTTCTGAACATCTGAGAAGATCTTTTCTGAACTGCCGGAATAATCTCTTCTGAACTTTAGGGGAGTATTCTCCTCAACTTCGGAGAAGTTTGTTCCTGAATTTCTAACAAATTTCTGGTTGAACTACTAGAAAGATCTCCCTATACTTCTGAAAAGTTTCTTCCTGATTTTATCAAAACAGTCTACCATAACTTCTGGAACTTCGTGAACTTCGAGAAGTTTTCATTCAGAAATGCTGGAATGTTCGATTAGGAACCTTAGGGAAGCTCTCTAGCACTTCTGGGTAGTTTCAACTAAAATTTTGGTCTCTTCGCAACTTATGAGAAGTTCTCTTGTGAACTTCTAAACTTCTCATTGGTCCCATACGCAACTGCGAGGAAAATTTTATTCCAAAATTTTTAAGGAAAATCCCTTTAAATTTGTTCTTGAAGTTTCTTCCTGGACTTCTGAGAAGACCTCTTCTGAACTTTTAGGAAGTTTTCTCAAGAACATTGGGGAAGTTTTTTCCAGAACTATTGGGAAATTTGTGCTCAAATTTAAAGGAAGTAGCCCCAATGCTCCTGGAAAGCTTCATTCTTTTCTCTCTAAAGAATTTTGAGAAATCCGTATTCTGAAATGCAGAATGTTCTCCTCTGAGCTTTGGAAAAGCTGCCAAGCACTTCTAGGAAGTCCCAACTAATCTTTCCAGAAGTTTCTTCCGGAACTTCTGGGAAGTTATTTCCTGAACTTGTGAGAAGTTCTTTCCTTAACTTCTATGACGCATCATCCTGAGGATTTTTTTTTCCTGAGTTTTTAAGAAATTATAGGTAGTGCCCTTCCTGGTTAGCTCCCGTCTGAAGTTTGGGAAAGTTTTTTTTTTCTGAACTTCTGGGAAGTTCAATGTTGATTTCTGGGAAGAAACCTCTGAAAAATTCCAAACTTCAGAGAACTTCTGAAGCTCTGATAAGTCCTCTCCTGATTCTTGGGAAGTTCTGTCTTGAAATTCTGGTAAGTATGATCTTGAACTTCGGTAATGAATTTTTGAAGGTTCTTCTTGCATGAACTGCTTGCTCCCAATACTTCTGAGAAGTATCTACCTGACCATAGGAGAAGCTTTTTTTTCGAGGAAATCTCTAAATTTCTAAAATTTAATTTTATTGTTGTGAACCTTGATTTTCGTTGTGACTTAATAGCAAAGGACCAATATTACCAACGCTTTGACAGTAATTTTTCGCATGGGTTTGAACACGCGTGGGATTGAACACTACCATAAGTAGGGACTCCATGTTACTTTCGGAAAGGGCCTATACGATACTTATCTCCGGGCCCACCGCTTTCGTTTCATCAAGGATTTCTACTCTAAATGATACCTACGATATTTTAAAATATTTCAACAAAGATTCTTACCGTATAATATAGTTCAGATCCTCGTACGTTTAAAATCCGAATTTCAGAGAATACCTTTATTTGAAATTTAAAAAATATTTCAAATGTCTGTAAAAGTCTGCAACATAAATAAAATGTCTGCATCGTTAAAAAAGTCTGCAATAAAAATGAAAAGTCTGCAGATTTACAGACACGTCTGACACAATTTTTTTTTTTTTCATAGAAGCACAAATCGATTACGGAGTTTTCATAGTAGGTCAATGTCGCAAACGTAAACACTCAAGAAGTCATTGTTTACGTTTGCGACATTGGTCCTCATGAAAACTCCATGTCGAAATGGTCTTTATTTCAAAGGATTATTTTTGTTACACACACTCAATCTATTCGGTAAAATTTCAAACAGCTGAACAGTTCGGTAAACTTAAAAACAATATTTACACATTGAAGAAAACATAAATTCTTTAGAAATTTACAATGAATGCTTCATTCCAATATTAGCTACCGATAGAAAAGTATAACATTTCAATAGTTTTCCTTACATTTTATGTGAAGATGATTCAAAGTTTACTGACTCACTACAGATTTACCGACTTCAGTAAAAAAAATCAAACTTAGTGTGCAAATATTTCACATTTTAAGTGGTGGTTTACCGTCAGTATCACAAAAGGGAGCCTTTGATTTTGAAATAAGTTTTTTTCGATAAACTACCTAAATACTTTTTACAAACTTAATACTAAAGTGCACGATCACGGATGATCTGGTGAGATCTGGCACAGGACTTTCGGAACTTTCGGAGCCAGGGATAACGTTTGCCATTCTTCCAAAACCTGAAGACCAGCCAGGTGATGAATATTTTCTAGTTCTCGGGGGACTGTTTAGAATCATTCTCAAGAAAATATTCTGAATGAGCCTAGCATGGTGGAACTTGGCTCTATGACCGGGAGGATGATTTGCTTAACAAGTAACCCTTGACAACTGTGGCATAATCTCTCCTAACACCGAACTGCTCGTGGAATATGTTATTCTGATTTGAGAACTCCTGCAAACGGCTGAGGATCACCTTTTCGAATAGCTTCGATATGGAGTATAATAAGCTGTCGGAGCGATAATTTTTTGTACTGGTAGGATCTTTGCCAGGCTTGTGGATTTGGATAACTAGCTAACTCCCAACGAGGTGGGTTGTAACCAAGCTCAAAGCATTTGTTGAAGACCGCGGCCAGATGGACAAAAAAGGCAATGCCTAAGTTCTTCAACTTAAGGTTGAGTACTCCATTGACACCTGCGGCCTTCGTGTGTTTGGTTGATTTGATCAGTAGCTACTCTTGAGCCATCAGGAACAACAATGGGAGATTCAACGACTTGAGACATTGCCTCCTGAACCATTGCACGGCCTAGGTTATGGGAATCCACAAAGTGCAATTGGCTTTTTCAATAGGTGTTAGTAGTAGCGGTGGGTCCGTATTTTGATCGGGAGAGAAAATAGGGGGGCTTATTTTTAAGGATTTGAGTCATCTTGCAGAATGGCTTTGCACAGTCTGAGAGTGAGCGAAGATGGTCAATCTGGCTTGGATGTTTTTTATTGAAAAAATATTTCACTTAGCTACTACTTCCTAAACGACATTAAAATTATGTGAATTTCAAGTGGATATTTTCCCCTGAATATGTGATTTTTTTTGCGTGTTGGTCTTCAGGTGAGGGAGGCCAGAACGTTGGTATTGACGTCGAATGATATTACGGAGTCGAAGGAGATATTTGGTAGATCAGTCTAGGATCAGAGAGTTACTCACCAATTTGGAAGCTAGCACGTGTTGATCCCAGGCCTGGGACATCGCCTCGTCGATTTGCTGCGAGCACTGGGCGACGTCCGCCTGGGAGCGGTAAATAATGATCGAGTCGTCGCAACGCGGAAATCGTGCCCAATCAACACGAAGGTAAATGCACCAGAAAGTTTGGAACCGGAGACGGAAGAACCTATTTCGGTCACCACCGGATAGTGATTCGAGCTAAGTTCCTGGTGGACGACAGGATCGGAAATGTTTGTCATGTTGGTCAGATAGATATCGATGGTAGCTTGAGCATCGGAACGGCTCAAACGGGTGAAAGAATCTGGGCTTAAGATGGTGTAGTGTCTTTCCTCGAAGCCTTGGTGGACAATGGTACCATTCCTCCGGGCTCATCCGAGAGTTTCCCCAGGCCTGGTGCTTTGCGTTGAGGTCGCCGACGATGATGAATTGCCACCGCCACCGAGTTAACTTGATGATCCCTTGCCGTAGAGTCGCTGCCGAACCGTCACTGGTGTTTGTTTGCTTGGGGCAGTAGGCCACGATGATGGTAATTGGGCCGGCGGGAGTGTCCACTTCCACTACTATAGCCTCGATGCCTTTCAGCCCGAAACTGGGCAGCGAGCGGCAGCTGATGTTGAGCCAACACGCGATGGCCACTCCTCCTTCATTTGAGTGGGCACCAAGGATGCCAGATATTTTTTTCAAATGCCTGCGATAAAAATGTCTGGGAATGTCTAAAGAAGCTTGTTATTTTTTTTGAAAATTTGACTTTTTTCGACGAAAAGACATAATGAGAGAGCGAGTTATGTCATTTTCGCTATATGTGTGATTATGCACACATTTTATGCAATCTTACACTATTGTTTCATATTTTCAAAGTGAGACTTAAACTAGAAGCATTTGCATAGATGACACAATTTTCTATAGTTTTTAATCCAATTCTTTCCAGTTTTGTATTGTAAAATCAAAATTTAGATATCATTTGATAAATTAAACAGACTTTTGCTTTCTATGTATGAAAAGAACCATTGAATTACAATGAATTCAGAGTCAATTTTCCGTTACATATATTAAAAAGTTTAATTCAAAGTTTTTATTTTTATTTCATTGAGAGAAAAATAAAACTGTAATGAAACAAAATGTGTGGGTATAATTTTTATTTTTGTTGTTTCTTCGATTCGTCTATCAGTTGTAAAAGGTGCATTTTATATTTATGTTTATTTTTTTTTCATCATATCGTGTACGTGTATTTAATGTAGTATTGAGTGTTATTTTGCGTATTATATATTTTACGCAGTATTTCAGTCTAGTATATGAAAAAAGATTTATTTTTAAGCCCACCCACTTTGGACTTATCTATCTATGGATCTATGGACTTAACTTAATAGTGGGTTTATTCGTATTTTGATACGGAGGTATATAATTTTTAAAGATTGTATTTATGGTTAAGCTGATAGATTGAGTTGACTGCTTCTAAGGGCCAATCGTAATGTAGAAAAAAACGGAACGGAAACGGCAAGTTTGACAGCTGTCTCAAATGACGTCAGTATGTCCAATTGGAATCAACTTAGGTCTAATCAGTTTTCTATCCGACAAGCAGGTTTAGTCAGATTCGGTTCTTCCGCTGCCGTTATAACTGCGTTCGAGGCTTTAGTTGTCAGATGCAACAACCTATAGTTTTCATTTGACAGTTTCAGTGCACCCAAATACCTTCATTTGAAATTTAAAAATTATTTCAACTGTTTAAATATCGGCATCGTTAAAAAAGTCTGCAACAAAAATTAAAGTCTTCAAATTTAGAACCATGTCCGCACATATGGCATCCCTGGTGGGTACGATCCAGTCTTATAGTAAGTTGACACTACGCTCTATATAACGTGATATAGTGCGATTCATGATATAGCAGCAATATCATGTGCTACATCATGTGATATCCCATACATTTGATCTGTCATGGGAACGTTCATTAGTTACGTCACGTAAAAAGTGACTTTTTATTATCCCCCCACCCCCCTCCACCCCATTGTCACGTTTTTTGTATTGACCTTAAATTTTTTTTTTGACGTTTTCCCAAACCCATCTTCCCCCCTTACTGCGTGACATAATTAATGGACCTTCCCTAATGCAGATTTTGCACCAAATTAGACTCTCGACAGATTTTTTTTGTCAGATCAAAAAAACCATACCATTTTCATCAGTTCTGCAGATACAATTTTCGTTAGCAGGAACGAATTTCGGGGTGCCGTACTAGATAATCGATTTGGTCAAAAGCTTTTCCCTTTGTAGATGATCTGTGAACAAATTTTTCAACGTTCAATTATTCTCACGATAGTCTAAAAACCAAATCGGAAGGCATACTTCAACAGAATTATTCCTCACCGATATCTGTTTTGATTTTCATCGACTAACTGACATCGAGAAGAATTTTCGATGCTCTCAACGTTGTACTTTTTCTAAAAAAAAACATCAGGGGACGAAGCTGTTGTTTACTAAAAATTTGTTGAGTTCTGATCCCAATGAATAACACCGTATAAAAACGAATTACAGGAACAAATGGAACTTTAAATCATTAGTTCATCAAAAGCAGATCTTTTTGTATAGAACAGGGACTTAAGACCAGTTTACTTAGTATTTTTATGTTTCCTTCATCGTCACTTTCTTTTACAAACGTCAAACTATATCAAGTCAGTGTAGTGTGAACACCTCCACTTGATATCGATATCATCTCGAAATATCACGTAATATAGAGCGTAGTTTGAACTTACTATTACAATCCGAAAGTCGGGTATGTAGAGATTCCCCTCAGGCTTGATGATTGTGGCGATGCCAATTTCCTTCTCAGTCAACAGAACAAGCTTTCCAATTGAGGATGTTACCGATGTCTTCAGAGCCCATGTTGGTAAAAAAGTTGAGCAGTACGCTGCTCGCGGGATCAATTTGTTGTTCCTTGGAACGACAGCGACTTAGCGCTCTGTACATTGCTGGTACGAACTCTATCATTTGGTCCGGGTAAAAGAGCTGGTTATCATCAGACCGATGGGCTGAGGTAGAGCTTGTGCCTAGGATTCCCCAGATTCGGCAAGCTGTACCAGTGAGGCGGGAAGTTCTTCATTCGGAGAAGGCTGATAGGGTTTAGCCCATTCAAGTTTCGAGTGGACGCCTTCTTCCGGATTTCAATAAACTCTGCGCGCTTGGAACAGGCACGGTTTTTGCCTTCACGGTCCACAGTTGGCACACTTGGGCTTGGTAGACTTCTCCATTTGCTCGCAGCTCGCTGTTTCATGCACTCTTGCACAGTTTTTTGTCCCATGGTCGAAGGAAAAGCAGTTCGCTCATTGCGTGACATCACGCTTCTAGGAGCGTTACGGCTCTCATTCAACAATTATGTTAAAGAGATCTCGCACATTTCGGAGATCATTTATTTTCAGCGCGCTTCTCCAGATGAGCCAGGTAGAACAGATCCAGATGGTCACCAGCCTCAGCACACTTCATGGAGAACATCTTCGGCTTGAGCTTCAGTCGCTTCAGTTCCTCGACGATATCTCCAGATGGGTAATCCGGCAGATCAGGAATAACCACTTTCAGTGGCTTGCTTCCGGGGGTGTTGTGAGTGTAATATTCGAGCTACGATTCCAAAAACCGTCTGTAGCCTTGAAATCTGCTTCGATGGTACAAACGATCTTGCTGTCCTGGCTTTATACGGTGACTTGAGTTGGAGGCAGTCGCTTATTTTTTGCGCGCTATCACAACAGTGATTCGTGCCGGGAGGTTTGCTGCCAACTTCTGCAACTCATTTTGAAGGGCCCAAAATAGCGGCACGAACAAACGGGCTAAAATAACCGAAACACTACACTACCAAACAGCGCGAGATACGAAAAACCACACAACGATATCTAAGCTGGGGCCGTATTTTGGATCTCGAAACGAAGAACTTTTTCTCACAAGCATTCGTACAAAAAGTCGTACGTTTCGAGATCCAAAATACGACACCTGGTTTACCACTGGTGTGGTCCAAATGAAGATCGAAGCGCAACGGATAAAATGAACTACAGATCGTCAGATACACACCTAATGTATTAACCTCACTTTTTTCACTTTCACTTTTTTTTAAACACTATTTTAAAACAACTTTTTTTGAGCGTATTAGTAGAACGATTGTGATTGGGAAACTAGGAGAATTTAAAATTAACGCTTCATTTGATCACTTTTTAAAACTAAAAAATAAAACATTGAAACACTTTTTCAAATTTTCGCTAGTAAACACGAGCAAATTCTTTTAAATTCCACTACGAGCTTATCTTTTTACAGATAGACCTATTTCGTCTGCTACTTACAGACTTCTTCAGTGTAGAGCAAAAAAAAAAGTGATCAAATGAAGTGTTAATTTTAAACTCATTTTTTTGACAGTTCAGGGAGATCGTTTACAGGGTGTTAGAATTTGAACCGCTCAATCGAAAATTGTCATTGACCTTTTCCGGATTCTGTACGATCAAATACAGGAAATGATGTAAAAATAAGCACTGGTGTCTGTTTTCCTGCAATTTTACTTCAATCGTAATTGACGTCCTGCAGTAAAACTATTGCAGCACAGGCGAACTCTGTGTGTGGAAATACAAACTAGTGTAACGATAATGATTCGTAAATTGGTTAGGATTCTCGTAGTAGTTTCATCATCTTACATCATCTTAATTTACGGAGTTTACAATGATATCCAGAGATTAAAATGACATCCACAGGTTGGAATTAAAATTTGCTTCCAGTACAATACATTGTTTTTGTTGATTTTGTAAACATTCTCCCTAAAAATGATTCTTAAGAATATTGGCAGTATATTTGTGGGGTTATGTTTCTAGTGGAAATACTGGATTAAGTAGCAGATTCCGTTTGAGCTTTCCGCTAAAGCAGCTGCGTTTTTGATGCTGGGATGTAATTTGTAATAATTTACACTTTACATTGCACATCATTCCTACAATACCTACCATTATGATGCAAAAACTTTTTCACATGGTTGCTAGCTATTTTTCTCTCTTATACGCTTATTTACGTGACAAGTAGTAATCTTACAGAGATTGTTTACAAAACTTATCGCTTTTTGACATTAATTATGATTTGATCATCACATGCACGTGAGCGCTGCCTAGGTGTCATTAGAACGTGCAAGGCTCCAATAAATTTAGAGCACAAAATTTCAAACCAATCTAAACGAAAATATTCTCAGTCCACGTAAACAAGCTCCCTGAACTGTCAAAACTGCATTGATGACACTAGCGCAATGAGCTCTATACAGAGGTGGAAAAGAGCAGGGTGTTTGTCGGTATTAGTAACGAAAAATGTGTAAACAATCCATGATTTCGGGTAGTGACGTGAGAACTCCAAAAACAAGCGAATGATAACAAAGCAAGCTAAGTTTTTTTCCGCATCCTTTTATACACTATAGAGCACAAAGAGGCATTTTTCAGCTGAAACCTTTTAAAAACTATACCAATTACCAAAATTAAACGTTCCATCTTGTGATTTGCTGCTTTTGTAAATTGTTGTTTTTGGAGATCTACGTCACGCATGTTTACAAAAAAAAAAAACAGACTGTGCATCATCTTACGGACACAATGACAATATTTTGCATTACACTAATACAATTACTAATACCACTTCTTCTCCACCTGTATAGACTCATTGACACCAGCGTACTATAGATCATTGCATTGAATGTATTAACCTCACTTTTTTGACAGTTCAGGGAGCTTGTTTACAAGGTGTTAGAATTTGAACCGCTCAATCGAAAATTTCAATTTACTTTTTCTGGATTCTGTACGATTAGATTCAGGAAATGATGTAAAAATAAGCATTGGTGTCTGTTTTCCTGCAATTTTATTTCAATCGTAATAAATTTAGAACACAAAATCTCAAACCTATCTTACCGAAAATATTCTAAGTCCACGTAAATAAGCTCCCTGAACTGTCAAACTGCATTGATGACGCCATCGTGCAATGATCTATAGTCACTAGATTCGTAGTCTGGCGGATACAACGACGGGAGCCAATTTGAACTGTCACTTGGCGGAGCCAATCGAGCATATCTCAAGTAATTCTAGACAAAATCGTCAAAAGGTCGAAAGTAACATTTGTAAACAATGACTTAAAACGTAAATTTCCTGGAAATGCCAGGTTGCTTACACTACCAACGGGAAGATAATAACTCCTTGTATTTATTTCTGGTGCTCCTTGGTTCGTGGAAGCAAGCAGATCCCAGAAAAATACGCTAGAAGTCATTGTTTACAAATGTTACTTTCACTCTTGACTATTTTGTCTAGAATTCGATGTTCATGGCCAAAAGCCATTTGTAAATAATGACTTTAAATATCGATTTCTCTTGAATCTCTAAATCACTCTCGTGAAATAAAAGCAGATTTGGTTGAAGAATTGTTAGTTCTACCATATGTAATAGTAGGATATAGTGGGATTCTCTGTGTGATTCGTAGAAATCAACGTTCAAAGTCATCGTTCAGAAATGGCTTTTAGGCCCTTAACATGAATTACTCGAGATATGCTTGATTGACTCCGCCAACTGACAGTTAAATTGGTCTCGTCGTTGTATCCGCCAGACTATAATCTAGTGACTATAGCGTACAATGGAGCAGTATTAGGCTAAGTGACCTTGAACGCACGCACACTACAGCGCCATTTAAAACAAATGAGTGCAAAGTAAGAAGGAAAATCTTTTGTAGGAAAACAAACCATCATTCCTCTTGCGTGTGCTAGAGAAGGTGATTAAACGTCAAAAAGCCTAATAGATCAATCGTCAAGTAGAGAATCATCATAACAAGCAGAAGCAGATATTGGGGGCTTGCACGTCCTAACAACAACTAGGCGGCGCTCATGTACATGTGATGATGAAATCTTAATTAATGTCAAAAGGCGATGAGTTTCGTAAACATTCTGTGTAAAATTACTATTTGCCACGAAAATAAGCGTATCAGAGGAAAAAATTAGCTGGATAACAGTTGAAAACAGTTTTTGCATCGTAATGCTAAGTATTGTTGGGAATAATATGGAAATTATTACAAATTACATGTCCGGCATAAAAAACGCAGCTCCTTTCTCGGATAGATCAAACGGAATCCGCTGCGCAATCCAATATGTCCACTAGGAGGATGCTGGCTCGGACTTCCTCCCACTTATCAGCTGAAACAAAACAAAAACATCTCCCCTCACATATACTGGCGTTATTTTTAAGTAACATTTTTAGGGACACTTTTTACAAAATCACCAAAAACAGTGTATTGTACTAAAAGCAAATTTTATTTCCTATTTGTGAATGTCATTTTTTTTTCTCTTGAAATGATTTTAAACTCCGTAAATTCATGTTAGTGTTTGTAAACTGGTAAAACTGCTACGAGAATTCTAGCCAATTTGAGAATCATCATCGTTACACAAGTTTGTTTTTCCACACACAGAGTTCGCATTTGCTGCAATAGTTTTACTGCAAGACGCCAACTGAAAGCTGATGAAGGAGAACAAATTCAATTATTTCAACTGCATGGTGCCACAGAGAACAGACACCCGGGCTCGAACTTTTTTTCCCCCAATTTACTGTGTAATCTTTTAAAACCAAACCGTTGGAAGAACAAGGCAGCCTAGTCTAGTTTTCACAAAATTAAAATTGACAGGCTTTCCAAATCTCAAGGTGGGCAAGTGGCGCCATCAACATACGATTCACCAAAACTAACAGAAACGAGCTGTAATTTTAAAATAGCAGTTATAGAAATTTACAAACGGTGGGCACTCCAGCTTGGATGTCTGTTCTCTGTGATGGTACGTACCGTTTTCCGTTAGGTGAACGTTTTGAATTGGCGAGACTGGGTGTAATTCGTGTGATGCATTACTGGTGTCGGGTTTGGTGAGACGCGTAGGGCCTATGTGGATTTACCTTCATTTCCTCGGTCAATGGAAATCGGAAGTATTTTCGACTCATTGCTCTGCAGCAGTGGCGTTTCCAATGATGGCCGATGACTTCCGTGGGAACGTTAAAGTATCGGAGTTCCCACTTCATAGCGTCAGCTAGTTTTCGCTAGTTTCGATTTATCCACATTTAAAACCAAAATAAATCACCACAATTGCTTCACTAGTAACTATTGTAAATGTTTTACGTAAATACAGAAATTATTGAGAAGATATTTTACCTAAAAACTGAAAATTTCAGATGAAAATTTGTTTTGCAAAAAAAATGGAGTTCACCGGATACATTCTAAAATACTATCTGGCAGCTCTGCTCTGTTGACAGTACAAATGTGAACGCCTAAATGTATGCAACGTAAAATTCATATTTATATCGACATTATCTCAAGTAAGTTGTCACGAGGACTTGTTTTCAAATGTTTTCGAATTACTCAAGTGTTTTTAACTCGCTCCCAAACTAATATTATCAATTCAGAAAAGGTCATCATCCCTCAACAAGATGGTAGTTATAAGTCTCACTGGCGTTCCAAATCGCTTGAGAAGTTTATATTTGTGTTGTTGGTCGTAAATTCAGATACGTTCCTCTGTAAAATGATTCGAGTGACCTAGTGCATACTTTCGGGCGTTTATTTATCATAGTAAAGGCATGTTCGGAATGCAAAATTAAACAAGGATGTCGAGATTGCCTTACAATATGATCTAACTAAATTTATTTTTTGAACAGAAAACAGGAAAATGTATGCTGAACAAATCAGATGTAGGCGATACAAGTTTTTCTCCGCTCTCGGCAAAACTTTCCTCGAATAAGTTCAACTTATATTCCAAGTTTTATCGTCATCGAAAAAAAAATGGCTCAACTCCACCAAAACAAAGGAATTCATAACCTACGATTAATATATTCATCCAACCAAACGCCCATCTAATTTTTCTGCTTAATCTCCTGCACCGCATTGGACTGTGTCAACGTGTTATCCTCATACGTTTCCAGTACGTCAGCCAAATGCTCGTTGTCCCTTGGTTTCTTGAACTGTCTCTTCTTTGCCTGTGCCTTCTTGCGCTTCGGAATCATTGGCTTCTTCGGTCCGTGGTCCTGCATCGATCGGATGCCCTGCTTCTCGAGGTAATCGTCGATCTTGGCGTCGTCCATTGCGTCCACCGTCACGGCTCGCCATAGCTTTTGGAAATCTTCGTCGATCTGGAAGTTGGCCGATCGATCGTTGTAGAACAAAACCTTTTTCTTGTCGTTCGGTCGCGTTATGAAAACGATCTCCGAAGCCCGATTCTTCAGAACCTTCTCACAATGCGGAAGCGACTCCTGGACGTCGTCCAGCAGCACACCACCTAGGCCTTTCAGATCATGCTGCTTCAGCAGTCGCATCAGAACTCTTTCCGTCCTTAATTTTAAACACAGCCTTGAACACGTAGCGCCCTTCAGGTGTCACGTCAATCTTTGGATTGTTCCTCAACGCTTCCGTCTGCAGCCAGGCCTTCACACTGGATCCAATATCCAGCTGATTGGTTTCGTCCAAGATGTCTTCCAAGGTGAGCGGATGATCTTCTCCATCCTGATGCCGGGATCGCATGTGTTTGACAATTTTGGCCAGCACACCGAAACGGTACTGGGAACTTCCGGACATTGTCTTGTAACTAAAATACAGAATAAAGTAAATCCTTCGGAGAATACTAGTAACCATACGGGAACTTACTTGTTGGCATCGATCTTCGGAGGGGCCACCGAAGGCCGCGCTTTCTTAACATCTTTTGGTGCAGCATAACTAGGTTCGGTACGGGCCTTCTTCTCGACGCTGAAATTTACTTGTACGTGAATATCGATAAAATATATAACTATAGAATTTAGGACTCTGAAGGACTGCTTACGTTGGCGTAGCCATAGCCCGCCGCTTGAAGGCCTCCCGCTCGCGAAGCAGTGCTGGATCCATGGTGGCTTATTGTTCCCTCGGCGGCACGGGAAGATAATTGGATTTTCTGATCGATGAAGGTTGGAATAATAATTGGTTGTGTTGGAATATTTACAGAAACTTAATCAAAAATAACTATCACCACCAGCAAATTTTAAACCCGATTTGTTGCACCAAAACAAAGGCACTCATTTAATATTAGCTGTCATAACAGAGTATCTCACACAAATCTCGCGCACACTTTTATAAAAAGACCTATCTTCTTTGCTCCAGTTCTCCTCTTGACTTTCCATGTGCACAGGATTAAATTTATACACAGGATTAAAGCTATAGAGCAGAAATAAAGGCGAATAAGAAATCGTCGATTTCTCCTCCAATTTTTCAGGGGAGTTTTCAAAATGCGGTGACAACAAGCGGGTTTGTTTGCATTTTCAGCTCAGGATACAATTTTATAGGTATATCGTTTATATATTAAGTTTGTAAGTTAAAATAAACTTGCTTCTAGTCAACGAAATTTTGAAAACGAGGAGCTGATCAAGAGAAATGAACGTAGTTTCATCAGATCATATTCTGTATCTTGAAGTGTTCTATTTCAAACTCTTTCTTGAAACATTTAAATAAGACCAACGCAATGAAAAGGCTCATTAAAATTTCCAACGGTTTTATTTTAATAAATTCAACAATACTGGATCGGGAAAATATGTTGTTTAAAGATTACAACAGCAAATCAAAAACGACTAATAGAGAATTTATAGGATGAGAATGTTAACAGTTATTCATTTTCACTTAGACCATTCTGAAGTATGGAGCGATAAAACAAATAAAAACAATCAAGAGCATCAATTCAGAACGGTCTAACTCAAAAGAGGTTTTAAAGATATTAGAACAGACCTATATCAACTTTCTGCGCCATGCATGCCGACTGAGACAACCAATTATTTTTGTTCGCAATGATGCTGTACGATGACGTGGGTGTGATATAAGTCGTGAGAAATTGACGATGAAAGCCATTGTTTATGGCTCGAGTTTAGCTCTTCTGGTTTGTTACACGATGGAAATTATTCGTAGACAGGTACCGGAAGTGAGCGCTGAGGCAGTGAGTGCTTGACGAGGGGTTTGCGTTTTGCGAAAAGGTCTTTTAACACCCCGTTCACACTACAGCTGATATTAAGTGATATAGACTATCTTGATATTAGCATCTATACATCTAGTTTTCACTGGAAATAATATGCATGGCATTTGATATCAAGATACTCTATATCACGTAATATAGGTTGTAATGTGAACGGGGTTTAAGGCCCAGCTACAATGCACGGTCGTTTGAAAAAACACCCATTATCGCTAACAGTGTCCCCATTTAATGGGTAAACCCGATTTACCCATTAATGGGTAGAAGCAGTGTTTGTCACAAAATGGGTATTTATTCATCCATTGCAAAGAATCCAGGTTCTCTCATAATGGGTAAAAAATTACCCATTTTTGCATATAGATTATGTAGCAGTTTGGTAGATTATAAATTCATGGTTGTCATGGTGTTAAATAAATAAATGCAGTATATAAAAAAGAAAATAGTTGTACTTTTTATGCATGCCTTTTTTGATATACCTAATACTAATCCAAATACTTTTGGAATTAAATCCTTCAAACATGTGCCGGCTGAGGTTCCAAAATGTTTATAGTGAAGTGTTGAGGTTATGCCCAAATTTGATGTGCTGATCCAAATCATCCAACGTATTTTCTTCGATGTATACACATCGATCAATTGGGTAGGGATAACCTTTTATAATATTTAAAATAAATGAGCGTTTCAAATAAATAAGAATAGTAATCCTTACCCTTTAGCTTTCCGTATGAATCTGTGATCAACTTCTTTCTAAGTTCCTCCATGATCATATTTCCGTGTTTCCCAACATTGAACTTTTTTTCACCCATTTTTGTTATTGTATGAGGTTTCCTCTAATGGGTATTTTTTTACCCATTCTCGCGTAACTTTTCAAAAGGACCTATCTAACAATTTGCTTATCCCGAGGAAAACGAGGTTGAAGAATATGAAAATATTTTTTGAAAATGTTTCAACTTGGATCAAGTTTTACCCATTCAATTGCTTTTGAGGGCAAGCATTGTTGTTGAATTTGCTACAGTAATAGTTTTTGTAGCATTTTATGTTGAAATAACAACGAAAACATCAAAAATGTTAGATAGGACATTTTGCTTAACCGAACTGTACATTGGTCGTGCCACATAGGACATTTTATTCCAATGATAGCAACATAGGTCATTTCAATTTTTATTATGATTCTTTTAGGAAATTAGAAAATAACACATAGTAAAAGAGATTGCTTTCTCTTTCATACACGCATTTGCTTCCCGGTAAAAACAATCCTATTCTTTCTACGTGCCTTCCGTAGATCAGGTCTGGCAAATTCGTATTTAGGGCATTGCCACACAATGTGGTTAACGTCTTGGTAGGCAGTGCCACAGCCGCAAATACATGATTGTTAAAATAATAAGTTTCTGGCATTTACCCATAAATTCGACTGTAAAGAACTACTGCACTGGGTCATAATGAAATGTGTGATAGTGAAATTTCACAGAAAAAAAGTTGAAATTAAAACATATATTTAGAGCATACCATCTATAAATATTTGAAAACAAACATATCTCTCCACTCTGTTTTGGTTGTATCCAAAGACCGCTTCCGAACATTCAACAATTTCCTCGTCATCGCAGAGCGGGTCGTACATGTTTCCAATGCTTACCGTTACCGGGATAGTTTCTACATACACTTCCTTGATGCTGTCTTCTTGTAGAGGATCCCGCGAAGGATCTGAACCATAACTGGCGACAATGCCACTTGGCTGGCCACCACATACAGCAACTTCCTCAAATTGTGCTGCTGATGATTGTACCTTGATGTGATGAACATATTGTTGTGGCTGCGGCTGCAAGAAACGACCAATATTCAAGATATATTTTGATTTATATAACCTTATTTTAAGGAACTAATGCACTTATCGAGGAGCAAATCGAACGCAGAATTATTAATTCCTTCCGACATTGTTGGAACGGTATTTTGTACTTTATCCAATCGAACGACCGAAGTACGGATTTGCTTTGTTATGTTTGTTTCTGACACTTCAGACTTTTAGCGCGACAGGTAAACTGATCGTCTTATCAAACAGTAGAGCATCGCTAATGCGAAATCAGACATCGGACGTTTTGTTGATTTTCAATTTTCTTAATATTATGAAAACATATCAAAATGCGTGTTTTAACATAATTTTGATAAGTGCAATAGCAATAGTGTGCATTAATTAATTCAATTTGTTTACATTTGTTACATAGGACCTTTTGAAAAGTTACGCGAGCATTGTCTAATTTAGAAATTCACCCATTTTATGACAGATAGGAGAGCTATTTAAAAATGGGTGTTTTTTCACCCATTAATGGGTTTTCGCAAACAACCGTGTGGGGAGCGCAACGGCGCGTTGCAGCAGCTTTTGATAGTTAATCCATATTAATAATGTCTATATAAGGTCTGGGGCAACGCACTCCTTGCTTGTATTGGAAGCAAAAATAATGTAAACATTGCTGAGCTGACGAGTGATGACGTAACACTATTGAACTTTCTATTGGCGGCCATAGGTTCAAATAAAAATAAATCGGTTCAAGCGATTATTATCAATGCTGAATTGTTGAAATGAACATGATACAAATGCCATTTATTGAGCAGAAGCATTTCCTCCCCATTAACAAGGATCATTTATAGTGAATTTAACTGAGGAAATTGAGGAAACTGAAGAAACTTTCAAACGCTGAGACTTGACAATCGAGTAGCGATATAGAACCAATTTTCCATCATCGGTAAACTGGAGTCGGTTGAAAAATTAGGTTTTATAGCGCATACAATAAACAATCACGGAGCGAACGAATCAAAATAAATAGTATGACGTAGCACTTTGCGAGCTTTTGTGTAGCGTGCGCAAGGAATGAAGTGGTATTAGTGCCATGAGCGAATTTTGCTCATTTAACTAATATTGTTGTGGCTACTGCGCCAGACCTTATATAGACGTCATTGAGTCCATATATGTTATGTCAAAAGCTGCCGCAACGCGCCGTTGCGCTCCCCATTGTAGCTAAGCCTTTACTGTCGTTCCAGTTGAAAACGTGAATTAGCATCCAGCAACAAACTATGTTATGTCTAGTTCAGACTACACTGATAAAGAAACAATGATAATATCTATGTGTCCGATACATCAATGTTTGCAATGCAATCAACAAGTCTAGACAAAATAGTCAAAACGACGAAAGTACAATTTGTAAACAACCCAAGTAACCACGCGGCAATAATAGCATGCATATATAGGGCATACGTCTAGTGCAACATTGAAGTTGGATTAAAGCTGAAAAGGGCCCCACTAAGATCGAACTTATGCTATATCTTTAGTAATGCCATAAGACATTGCTAAAGTAGCATCATTGCATTGGCATTTCATCATTACATTCTTGAGCTAATCTAAAACTTCATTACTTGACAACTGTTGAATTGATGCGATCCCGCATTACCGATGCTGATTTTGGGTTAAATAAAGGGTGTCCACGATGAAATTGCCACACACAAAATTGATTCGCAAAATTCGAGTTTTCATCCGATTGCCATCAAATTTTCAGGGATTGAGAAATAACTATTAAACTTAATTTCACCATTTTACTCGTATTTTATTTACAGTCCATACGCAAATGCCCGCACCTTGGCCTTAACCCCGGCCATAAGATTCTGCACAACCTGTGAATCAACCGTTTTTTGCATGTAAACCCATACTTTCTTCAGTTCCTCGACTGTCTTCACTACTTTAGGTCGTTTAAGAAGGTGCTGCTTCATAATCGCCCAGTACTTCTCGATTTGCGGAGCTCCGGAGTGTTGGGAGGGTTGAACATTTTCGGCACGAAATTGACCTTATTGTCCGCATACCACTTCAGCACGTCCTTGGAGTAGTGGCATGAGGCCAAATCCGGCCAGAAGATTGTTGGGACGTTGTGGGCCTTCAGGAGAGGAAGCAGCCGCTTCTGGAGGCACTCTTTTATGTACACCTGTCCGTTCATCGTGTCCTGGGTCACGAAAGGTGCACTCCGCTTCCCGCACGTGCAGATGGCTTGCCAAACCAGGAATTTCTTCGCAAATTTGGACATCTTCTGAGTGCGGACATGCTCCGGAACGCTGAACTTATCCTTGGCCATGAAAAACAGGTTGCCCGTGATCTGTTTGAAGTCGGCCTTCACATATGTTTCGTCGTCCATGATGCAGCATTCAACTTTCGTCAGCATGTTGAGGTACAACTTCCTGGCACGGGTTTTGGCGGACTTGTTCTGCTTCTCGTCGCGATTAGGGGCCTTTTGTACCTTGAACGTTCGAAGCCCAGCCTTAGTTTTGGCCTTCTGGACAAAACTTCGGCTTAGGTGCAGCTTCTTAGCCACATCCCGAACGGAGGCGTTCGGATTTCGGTTGAAGGCCCCAACTACGCGGATGTGATTTTTGGTGTTGTACGGAATACTTTTTCCTTCACTTCTGGGCTTCTGATCGGTGGTCAACCGTTCCTCGAACCGCTTAATCACTCGCGACACCGTGGAATTCGCGATTACTACATAGTCACGACGTAAAGGGAGAAATGTGAAAATTATAATGTTTGGATATTATTCAATGAAAAAAAAAAATAAAGTTACAGCGGAAATTAAAACAAAATGATGCTTTTATTATAACAGGGAATAACAATAATAATTTTAATAATGAAGATAATAATGCATTTATAAAATTGTGATATATTACATCAACGGAAGATTTGCTCCCGTGCCTGGTCAATATCATCCTCGGTTGGCTTTTCCCGAAGACTACTTTATCATGAAGACTGGCAACAAGATTTCCACTACTCTTTCTAACCAAAAAGGATTAACACACAACAATACACTTTGACAACAGATGTTTTTTTTTGTTATTGTTGTTATGTTTCACTGACATGATGTCACACGCACACCTTTTTTTTCGAAGAGAATTACTAACACATATATACTCAGCTTCTACCTTTGCTAGATAGAAGAGCTGTACGCAGTGACGATTGACATTTGTATGGGAAACGTGAAGGGCTGCCAGTCATCTTGATAAAGTAGTCTTCGTGTTTTTCCAACCTTCGGCAAGCGATCGTTGTGTAGTGCGAAATCTACACATGGATCGGCCACTTACTAACATCCGGAAGGCTGGTCGCAAACGTTGGATCCCTGTACATATTGATGTAACCGAGCAGATTCTTGGGTTTTGACCAAAACCTAATTTTCGATAAAATGAAAGCCTAATTTTCCTTATATTTCCTGAGCGTGTACTCCCCTCAATTACCCGTTCCTGAAAAATATCAACTCTGCCAAGCAAAACCGAAGAGGCTTTTTGTGTGACAACTTCGTCCCTTCAAAACGTCATTTCGTCTTTTTGCACTCGTTAGGTTGGCAGCAAGCGGCGACCATTCTCTTTCTTTCCGGTCCAAAATGGTAAGCGAGCAAGTTCTGCGGTCGATTCGCTCGTTGGGAAATCGCGATTTAAATGGATAGATTTCGGTTCGAATCCAAGTGTAATCAATTCCGTTGTGAAGTGTCTGTGCCGGTTTGCCCGAGGTGCCAGTCCGAGTGATGAATTTAAGTGAAATTCTTGGAAATTAGATACTTTGTTTTACGAAGCCCGTCGCAACAGTATGATGGACTGGTTGTGTGTTGGCTATGGGTGACATTCCACATGTTTATCCTGTCAGTGATGGTTGTTGGCTGGTCGGATGCTGTCCGATTATTCCGGTACATCAAGAAACCAACATTTTCCAATGGCACTTGGCAACTTCACAACGGAAAGAGATACAGCGTGTCAATTTACGAGCAGATCTAATAGCGGTGCAAAATGATGGAAAGATCCGTTTCTTATTCAACTGTTGTTGATTTCAGACCTTCACTCGTTTTGTGGAGACTGGCCGCGTGGCCAAGTGCGCCAGTGGAAAATACAAGGGACGCCTCATCGCTATTGTCAATGTGATTGACCAAAATCGGGTAAGTTATTGTTTCGACTATATGGGTTAGGAAATTGCATTTTAACGTGATGAAGTTCTCCCTCAGAGGAAACTAGAAGATTAGGAAGGGCCGCCTGAACCATATATGAAGCCAAGTCTTCCAGAACTGAAAATCGTTCAATCGACTAAACAGTCCAGTTAGCAATAAAAATAGTTGTATTCATAGTGCGATTATTGCTTTCGTTTGTAGGTACTCATCGATGGCCCAACCACCGGTGTGCCCCGCCAGCAGTACCCTGTGAACCACCTGCATCTGACCAAATATCGGGTTAAGTTCCCATACACCGCCAAGACCAAGGTGGTTCGCAAGGCTTTGGAAGCCTACAACCTGAAGGAGAAGTTCTCGACCACCAGATGGCAGGAACGTGCCGCCTCCAAGGCTAAGGTGAGTTTTTGTTGATTTTATTTGTGGAAGTAATGGAAAGTGTAACAATTTAAATGATGAACACTTTATAATAATTTCATTGATAGGAAAGGCCGACTGATTCAAATATGAAGCCACTTTGTTCTGATATTTCGAGAAAGAAACGATTTCGTATTAATTTACCTAATTGAACATCGTTACTTTCTCTTGAATTTGTTGAAGAAATGTAAAACTTTTCCGAGCGTCTCATTAATTCTCGATCGTATGTTTTCTCGTTCCAACAGCGTTGCAATCTGACCGATTTCGATCGATTCAAGTTGCGTCTGGCCCGTTCGGAACGTAACCGAATCGTCAGCACCCAGTTCAAGAAGCTGAAGAAGGAGGTCGTCAACAACGGTATGCTGTTCGGCAAGCCAGTGAAGGGTACGAAACCGCTGCCGAAGCGACGCAACCCCGTTCCGAAGAAGGAAGGCAAGAAGAAGCGCGTCCGGAAGACAAAGAAGGCCCCGGCCAAGAAGTAAACAACTAAAGTTAGGGGTGATAAATACGTGCGGATGTGTGTACTGAAAAAAGGAGAAGAAATATACATAATTATAAAAAAGTAAATCGAACTACGTTTGAAATAAGATATGAGAGTCAATGTTTGCGTTACAGTAAGGAGATGATTGGCTTTTTCATTTTGCTCCCTTTGCTCTGGAGGCGTTTCAACTGATGAATGGATTTTCGAAGCCGGGAAAAAGTGGATTGGTTTTGAGGAGTAAATTCTTGCTCAAACTTGGGAGTTGTAGCTTGATTCAAAAATGCTTGAACAAAGAACCAACGAAAACTTTCCCAAGATGGCTTTTTATCATTTTACAACACTAATGTGATTGTATGCAAAGCATATTTATTAATTTAAAATAATTCATGCATCGTCGCATCTGAAAACCGGAATAATCCACTAGAAAGAAAAAGAGATCATTTTTATTCTGCGCGTTGCGAGAAAGAGTTTGTAAAAGCCACTGCCGTGTACGCCCCATACTTTGAGCGGTTCCTAATGCGCAATTTTACATGTATATTTGGTCGTATCTCGAGTTTAACGAGTTTTTTAAAATATGTTTGCTAATTTCATTTCGCTAGGTAGTGTGAAGCATTGTTTGCAGTAGTAAAATTTTTCAAATTAAGATGGCATATACATCCGAAAATGATTGAGTGCGTAAAGTATGGTGACTCCACGGTATTTTCGGTAGTCAATTCCTTTTGGTTTCTTATGCTTTGTTCATACTACAGAGTTGTAACATGATACAAGGGTATCTTGATTACGTGTTTCATGTTGATACTTCTTGTAGTCTGAACAAAGCATTAGACTCAGTACTTCACAACAAATACTGTGCCAACCACACCAACATAATTAATCGTAAAGGCGGTCTTCGTTACAAGTATTTTCGCACAACATGCTGCATTCACGGGATGATATTGAATCCTTTTTTTAACTTACGTGTTTATTTGTGAAGCTCAAGTGCCATAGGCATAACGGAGCCGAGTTCTTTTTCATTTTTATAATGACAATAACTTACTAACTATGTTAATTTTGGAAAGCCGAAAAACTTGGCCGGCTTGGTCGAGGTTAGGGATTACAATTATTCGGGTAGGATTGGGGAAGTAGGAATCTTAACGTTAGCTTTCAACAGCGGATTGGCGATGCGAAATTGTTGCTGTTGGTCTGGCGTAGATGTTGCGTTGTGTTAAGCTGTAACGATACAACAGAAGCGGTATTACGGGGGAGGGGACGAGGTGGACACGGACAGGATCAAACGAATACATCTATTTGTTTCAAGAACTTGTAAATTAGCCCCATATAGTCCAAGTCCAGCTTACCCAGCACATCTCTAATATCTTCCTTCTCTGGTTTCCTCGGCCCGTAGGGATGCGCAAAAGATCAGATCTGGCAATTTCCAAAATCGAGGCAATACCAGACAAACGTGGTTGATGGTCCTGATAACCTGCACCACAGCCGCATTGATTGGTGTCTGAGAGCCCTATTCGATAGAAATGCGAGCCTAGCGAGTAGTGATTGGACATTAGACGACACATTACCTACTCGACTGTTATTAGTACGAGACACTGAAGAAGTCTGCACATTGTAGACGAAATACGCGTATCTGTCGAAGATAAGCAAAGGTAGTTGGAATTAAATGGAGATTACTAATTTTTCTTCTAATTTATAGTTACAAGTATTCCACTAAACAGCTCAAACCCTCTAGGATTCACTTTTTATGGTTATTGTTTATGCGGGAATTGCCATCCCAAAATGGAATGCGTATTGCATTGGAAAAGCCCTTTAACGTTAATTATTCGAAATGAGGATGAAAAACATTGCATTTTACATCATGCGGTAAAAACCTATCAATCGCTAATAGAACTAGTACCATCATGAATATATCTAGGATTTTTTTTTTCAAAAGGATGAATCTAATAACGAAAAGCTCTCTTCTCTCTCGCTCTTTTTCGTTTAAGCCCCATTATATATCTTATGAGGGATTATTTAGTACAGGTAGAAATACAACAGCGCTGGCTACCATACTCTACAAATAGTTGAATGAAAAAAAAGTAATCAAAGAGAGTCTCTCAATTGCAAATTCGCCCTAATAATAAAAACCCTAGATATGATGGAAACCTGACCGCCACTTATGAAGAAACGGAGATATGTATCCTGATTCTTACAATTTCTGGGCTCTCGTAGCCATCCATGATCAGAAATAGTGGAAGTGAAAAGTAGAACATTTTAATGAAATTGTTTTTATTTCATACCATACCTAAATGAACTGAAGATGAACACAGTTTTGAAACAAACATCATATTAAATATGTCATATGAAACATCGATGATCGTCATACGAACCAAACCATAATACAATCATCCGATTTGCGAAGGCTTTTCGTTAAAGGGCGCCGATTTACTTTTCAGACGATCTTGGGATGACGCTTAGGTTCAGTGTATAACAATAACAACATCAGAAGATTTTTTTCGCGGTGCAGTTTGAAAGTGTTTCAGAGAAATACAAAATAGAAGAAGAAAGAAGAAAAATAATTGTGCGCAATCATTTGGAAAATCCTTCGCGATCTAATCTTATCTAATCTAATCTCACACTAAAGGGTCACCCACAATTGATACGTTGCGGATGCGTTGACGTAAATTTGACAGAAAACCTATTGGAAAACTTTTTTTTTTTTTTATTTCTTTATTATAGTGGCTTTCAGCCACATGGGCTGGTTCGCCATTAAACCTATTAGAAAACTGTCAAATTCACGCAAACGCATCCGCAACGTATCAATTGTGGGCCAGCCATAACACAGCCAATTCTTGAAAGAATCCTGGAAAATGATGGTGTCTTGAAAACATCATTTTTCTTGTCATCGGGCCTGGCCTGCGTAGTATGTGCCGTAGAGAGGATTCCACGAAAAAGAGCGATTCCAGAAAGATCCAAAATCGCTCTACTACTGTGAATCAAGGGAATGCCTGGGACAGACATACAATGTACAGCGTTGTACCATAGACTAACTCTAAGACCAGTAGGTCCCATACAAAAACAATTTTTTCTTGGCTCAGTCAGTACTAGAACATCGTCCCAAGCTCGGTCCCAAGCTCAATAATGCACCCCTTATAATGAACTCACATGAACACACTCTCAAATACTCTGTCAAAATAACACAGCAAATCAAAACAAAGGCGCAAATATGTATAACAAGGTGCTGGCTTCAAGGTGTAATTCGGACCAAGGGGTTCTACAACAGTGAACCAATTTCAAATCGCTAGTTGCATATTGATTGTTGGTTGTACCATAGACTATCTCTAAGACCAGTTGGTCCCGAACAAATACAATTTTTTTCTTGGCTCAGTCAGTACTAGCACATCGGTCCCAAGGTCAATAATGCGCCCCTAATAATGAACTCACACGAACACACTCTCAAATATTCTGTCAAAATAACACAGCAAATCAAAACAAGGGCGCAAATATGTACAGCAAGGTGCTGGCTTCAAGGTGTACTTCGGACCAAGGGGTTCTACAACAGTGAACCAATTTCAAATCGCTAGTTGCATATTGATTGTTGCTATAATCTTGGCAATTATTGCCAGGCTTTTGGTTCAAATGCCAAAAGTTCATCCACAGGCAAAAGGAGCATAAACTAATCTTTCTAGCATCTATGCTCCTAACGATAAAGTACAAATTATCACATTGCTTAATGCCTGGAACAGACATACAACGTACAGCGTTGTACCATAGACTAACTCTACATCAGTAGGTCCCATACAAAAACGATTTTTTCTTACTCAGTCAGTACTAGACATCGGTCCCAAGCTCGGTCGCAAGCTTAATTATGCGCCCCAATATGAACTCACATGAACATCTCAAATATTCTGTCAAAATAACACAGCAAATCAAAACAAAGGCGCAAATAGTATAGCAAGGTGCTGACTTCATGGGATTGGATCAAGGTTCTACAACAGTGAATCAATTTTCAAATCGCGTAGTTGCATATTGATTGTTGGTTGTACCAACAATCAATATGTAACTAGCGATTTGAAATTGGTTCACTGTTGTAGAACCCCTTGGTCCGAATTACACCTTGAAGCCAGCACCTTGTTATACATATTTGCGCCTTTGTTTTGATTTGCTGTGTTATTTTGACAGAGTATTTGAGAGTGTGTTCATGTGAGTTCATTATAAGGGGTGCATTATTGAGCTTGGGACCGAGCTTGGGACGATGTTCTAGTACTGACTGAGCCAAGAAAAAAATCGTTTTTGTATGGGACCTACTGGTCTTAGAGTTAGTCTATGGTTGTACTCCTTTAGTCTAGTACGTGTTTTTTAGTACTGACTGAGCCAAGAAAAAATCGCATTTGTTCGGGACCTACTAGTGTTAGAGTTAGTCTATGGTTATAGCGCCTTATCTCGCTCAATAGGGGGTAAGTGGACCAAAACTTACGACGATGGGTAAATACGAAGCTGAAAATAGCATAAAAAATATTGTGAAGGGATGTTAAAATATAAAATGAGAATAACATGTGTACTGTCTACATGTCTTTCGATTGTAGTCCTGCTGCCATTGTAGATGAACTTGCATTATTATTGCCATGAAGGAAAAAATAATAATAAAATTTTCATACAATACTCGGGAATTCCATGGATGATATAAGATTATATACCGTATAAGGAATACTTACATTTTTCGTGGTAGGGTAAGATTTCAGCATGCTAGCTTACCGGGGTCGCACTGCTTACAATGCGTTGTTGGGACTGCCTCCTAAGGTATAGCTGACGAGATACAGCGTTTCTTACTCAGCCGCTGGTGGACAGACCTCCTTGGTGGACAGACGCTCGGCACGCACCTCCTCAATCTAGCTGAAGTCAGAAGGACAACAGTGCCCCTTAGCTGGTGGTCTTTGTCATCTCTGGACCCGTGGAAGCATGAGGTAGGAACTTGTGCGGACCAGAGCTATGTTGCGGGGACGCACGCTCCATCTCAGTTGTCGACACACCATTTTGCAGCCCATTTAGAAAACCCTTCGCGGTCTGGGCCAAAACTTGCTAAAGTGTTGTGTTTTCCCCCGAAATACTGTGTGGCATGTTTTGAAAAAGTACAGAGAAACTTTGTCGTGGATCTGTCTTCTCATTGATGATGAAACCTATATGGTAAGGCCGATTTCAAACAGCTACCGGGACAAACATTTTACTTGGCTACGGCTCGGGGAGATGTTCGTGCCAAATTTAAGTTTGGATTTGCAGATAAATTTGCACGTTAATACATAATTTGGCAACGCATCTGTAGCTGCGGCAGAAAGACCAAGGATTTCATCACTGATAAGACATTTAATTCAGAGCTGTACAAAACGGAATGTCTCCAAAAGCGAATATTGCGATTCATCAGATCCCACAATGAACCTGTCATGTTTTGGTCATTCCTTGCAAGCTGTCATTACAGTAGAACAGTGCTGCAGTGGTATGAAACCAACGGGATTCAGTTTATACCGAAGAACTCAACCCACCAAACTGTCCCCAGCTCAGACCGATAGAGAGATTTTGGGCTATTATAACAGGAAGCTGGCAGTGTCGTCAAAAGCATCAATGAATTGAGAACCAAGTGGAATAAGATTGCCAAAACGATGGATGAGAATAATGTGCACCGGTTGATTAAACGTATTCCGGGAAAAGTCTGCAAATTTCTTCGAAATTGAGATGAGTAGTTTTTCTTTGTAGTTTCCCTCTAAAGTTCACTTAAAGTCGAACATTTTAGTTGATACAGAATACTATTTTGTTAATGTATATCCGAAATATGCGCAATAGTCTTTGTTCCAATGCTAACTAGGCTACACCTTAGAGGAATTTTCGCTGAAAACAGCGATACAGGAGAACCCAGATATGGTAACTTCCCGACAACTGGAAGTGACAAAAGCTAGTGCTGCTGCCAAAGCCAGGAACACCTCCAAAAAACCTTCGGCAAATATAGGCCTATGTGCCTGTTAGATTTGGTCGGAAAACTATTGGAGAAAATAATCCAAGCACATGGAGAGCGAGAACGGAAGCTGCGGAGACTGCACTGAGAAAACGGAGGAGAGGAAATCGCTTTTGCGCGTTAGATGTGAAGAATGCCTTCAAAAGCTAGTCGAGTTATTAGTACGAGACACCGAAGAAGTCTGCACATAGTAGATCAAATACGCGTATCTGTCGAAAATAAGCAAAGGTAGTTGGGATTAAATGGAGAATACTGATTTTTCTTCTTATTTCTAGTTTCAAAAGCTAGCTGGGAAGCAATCGCACAATTCATGTTCAGCATTAAACACTGGGCAGACGGCCAGAATGAGCAGTTATAACATGTTATACCTCTGCAAAATATTAAGAAGTAACTTTCAGACCCCGTATGCCCTATGAATCCAAAAGTGTTAGTAGTCTCAGAACAGCTGAATGCTTTCGTCGTTACGTCGACTGGTAAAAATATCAGCAAGGACATCAAACAAAGCTGGTTGAAGCTTCGTATATCTGTTCAAGCTGTATGTCACGAGAAGGACAAACTGTCAGCCAAGCTTCTAGTCGACCAAAGTGCCTGGGAAATAGTAAGGCTAGTGGAAGCGGAACAGGCAAGGGAGTTCACCTGCAAACACTCGCAGACGGCCCCTATAGTGGTGGCACCAGCGAGCCAGAACTGCCTCGTCGGTGCGGGAAGTCTCAGGCGCTGAGGGTGGCCAAAATGCCAGGGTTGGTCCCAGCAACGAACGGAGCAACAAGAGGGGTACGAGCAACGACTCCTCCAGAGGCAGTGAAAACTCATTGAGGTCGAAAAAAGAGAGATAGACCTCCAAAAAATAAAAACGAATCGAAGCCTGGCACGAAAGCGAAACCACGGTGAGGCTCTCATCGTGAAAACCGAAGATTCCAAGTACTCCGAGGTCCTCATAGCGATGTGCAGCGACGCTGTGCTCGCGGATCTGGCCGCTAATGTGCGGAGTATCCACTGTATCTGCACTGGCGAAACGATCCTAGAGCTTAGGAAGGATACGAAGCTGAAGGACCCAGTCTTTAAAAAGCTGGCCGAATAATCGTTGGTAGTTATAAAACTAAATAGAAAAAGACGCTGTGCAGCCATTTATAGATCACTTCAGATCTAAATATTCAGTTCTATACACGTTCCCAATCAGGATTGGCGATGGCCTTGTGGAGGATCAATGGTTACGACCTTTTCTTATGTCATGCCACTTATCATCCCACCTGTCAACATAAGAGAGAGTGCATTTTTTACTCGTTACTTTTAAGTTTTCCAACCGCGCACATGTAACGTTTGTTCTTGCTCTAAAATAAATATTTGTGTTCCGTTAATATCCACCGAAATTACATTCCGATTCGCTCACTGGTGTTTTGTCCGCTTTTTGGTCGTGCTCTGCTGGTTGCCCCTTGAGCCTTACATGGGACCTGCAATTCAAACAGTTTTATATATAATAACCTCTAATTTGCCTTTTGATTGATAAAATCGGCCCAGTGGTTCAAAAGTTATGAATTTTACAGGGTGTCTCACAATAGGTGCCACTAAAACAAAATGGGATTATAGCAAAACAAATCAACCAAATCATAGCATTTATTTTTCATTTGAAAGATACATGTTATAGAAATAAACCATATTAATTCAATTCGAATCTCTCACCCTTTTCCTTAATCATTTTGCGCAAACGCTTTGTAAACACATCGCAGCTGGCACGCACGATTTCCAGAGGAATTTCGTCCCAAATATCAATGAAATGTTTCTTGAATCGATCTAAAGTAAGCCTTTTCGTAGGGCTTATATGTTGAAGCATATAACACCAAACAAAGTAGTCAAGTGGGATGAGAACCGGTGAAGATGCGCACCACGCTTGTGTCTTCTTTGCATTGTGAGTCCTGTTGGAAACAATATGGTGTATTCCTGTACAGCGTTCAGGCATGAGGAAGCAGATGGTTCTTCAAAACCTGCTCGATGTAATATTCAATGTAGATTTTTACGATGCATTCTGATAGCATTCTTCAGCTAGTTTATCTCTTGGAATATTGGCAAGACTTTTGCCATACACACGATCATTTTGTTCATTATGACTGTCCTGAAGAAGGAAGAGCTTTTCATCCGAAAGTAACATCTCGCAGCCACCGTGCCGAACCAAAAGATGTCTGCTTTTTTGGACACTGGCTTGCTTTTGACGCTCCGTCAACCCGTGAACCCGTTGTTTTTTTGTACGGCTGGCATTCCAGATCATGTCTGACGAGCCTGTTCATTGAAGCAGGGGTTGCTCAATTTACGGCCAGATTACGTCTTATTCGCTCCCTCACACATTTGATCTTTTTCTTCGTTCTGGCACCTCTTTTGAGTTGAATATTGACGTTTCCAGTTTTCTTGAACCGTTCCAAGGTACGAAAAACAAAACGCTTACTCACTCCGAACTGTTTAAGGCTATTGAATATTTGACACGGTCTAAGCTTTTGCAAATGTAATTTTAAAATTTGCTCCCGTATGAATTCCATGGTAGCTGATAAGTATAAACAAACGGAATCCCTTATTTATCTTCAGCGATAAACTATCAAAACAATACACTCAAAACGGGTATAATCAATTCCGCTGTTAAAATTACCCAGCTGAAAAAAAACTAAGCCTGGAAAAGGTGACACCTATTGTGAGACACACTGTAGAAAAAAATGGATGCATTTTAAGTCATTTGTTTTGTCACCCTAACGCGAAAATGGCGACCCTAATGGCGAAATATAAACAAACGTTTGTCCAATATTTTTCGACGATGAACAAAACAACACATTATTACGAAATTCTGAGAGATCGTATATCTTTTTCTGTGGAATTGCTGAATAGTGATCTTGGTAGCCGCCCCTTCCAGCTCATCCCTCATTTTGAGATTTGACACATCCCTCTTTTCATTCCTCCGATTGCTGTACAGTATCCCAAATTCAAGTTAACTATGTTAACTGTCAGTTTACTATGTTTACTTGTAACTAGAAATTAGAAGAAAAATTAGTATCTTCCATTTAATTTCAACTGCCTTTGCTTATCTTCGACAGATACGCGTATTGTTCACAATGTGCAGATATTCTTCAGTGTCTCGTACTAATAACTCGACTTATTAGTACGAGACACTGAAGAAGTCTGCACATTGTAGACGAAATACGCGTATCTGTCGAAGATAAGCAATGGTAGTTGGAATTAAATTGGAAGATACTAATTTTTCTTCTAATTTCTAGTTACAGGTATTCCACTAAACAGCTCAAACCCTCTAGGATTTATGTTTACTTGCTGTGAGCAATCTGATGCAGTTTGATTCGATGTTCATTCACTAACAATCGAGATTTATCAATTTGAAATAGCAAGGTAAGTTTGCTAGAGAGAGACAAAAGATAGGAAAAAACACATGGAGCAGCTTTGAATCTGTATTTAAAATGTGTAAACAATTTTATACTAATATGGTAACATATATTCATTAGTAACATTGCACATTGTAAAATTAACGATCACGATTTTCTCGAACTAAACGATACGTTGATCGGTTGATCCGGCTGGTTGATGAGCTTGGTTTCGAATCCCATGGGAACGTGTCCAGCCCAGTCAATCTGGTACGATCGAATTAACTAAACAGATAATGCAAAGTTAAATATATTGACCCCCATAGGATAGTTCGTTCGCTTACTCTCAACAACAGCACCAGCATGTTCTGCTCGGCCATCCTCCTGGCTATGCACGAACGCATACCGTGGCCGAACGGAAGAACCAGATGTGGATTGACGTCCTCCTTGGTGTCTCGCATCCATCGCTCGGGAATGAATTTGCTGGCATTCTTGAAGTACTTCTCCAACTGACAGGCGATTTGGTTCTGGGTAACTATGACCGTTCCTTTTGGAACTTGGTAACCACTGAGTATTGCATCTTTGTTCAGGATTCGTCCCACGCCAACGGAGATGGGATTCAGGCGGAGCGATTCCTTCAACACGGCCCTGCAATAGGTTGCTTTTGCTGTAAAGGAAGGATACATTAACCTATCGAAAAGAGTTGCCGAAGATGACGTACAGTTGAGGGCAGCAGCATCGATTTGGAACTCCCATGGGTCGGGTAAAATCTGACATGCTTCCTGGTATAATTTATCCTGCGCGTCCGGATTGAGACAGAGGTGGTAGAGGGCAAAGGCCGTGCTGTACGAACTGGTATGGACACCAGCGAGAAGTAAATCAGCTGCCATCCCGATGATGTCATGCAGCTCCAGATTGGGATTTCGAAGATATTCCTCCAGAAGTGATCTGGACCGATGCCACCCGGAAGCCATCTTTTGCTGATCTTCGTCAAAGTACAGCAACTTCTGGGACACCAATTCTACGGCGGTTTTCTCCATGAATTCTTGAGCTTTTCGAAGCTTCCGATAGGCAGGGGTCTCGAAGTATTTCCAAAGTTGGAAGCCTTGGTCGGTCGGTAGGATACTCTGGTTAGTGGCTTCTGCAGAATCCATCAGTCGCGAAGACAGGGAATTGGGTTTCATTTGTTCTTCGGAGAAACTATCCAGCCGGACGTCAAAAGCCATTAGGCAAATCACTGTAAAATAGTCGATTGGAATTGATTGAAATCTCCTAGAATATTGAACAACATACATTCTAAATTTAGTCTCGAAATAGCAGGCATGAAATCAGGAACGCAGTTCCCGTCCGTCGTCTTGATATTGGCCACAAACTCTCTAGTGACTTTGTCCGTTAAAGGTAAGAAATTTCTCACGCTCTGAGGTGAACTCAACCCCTTCTGCAGCTCCGATCGTATCTTCCACCACTCGATACCGTTCCTAGAAACAAGGGAAACAGAATTATAATCGAGAAATTTGAATTCCAAATTTCCAGATGCAAATCTTACGTGGCCAGCAATCCCGCCGTTCGGTACACATCAGGGCGATCCCGTCGATACTTGGCCAGAGCAGTGTGGCTCCGACGCGAAGGGTAGACTCCCGGAGTTTTATCGTTCAACACGGCCGCTATGTCATTGGGGTCGTACAGCCAAACAATGTCCTGGCCTGGGACCATGGTTTCCCGCACGATGGGACCATATTTGTAGTACTTGTCTTCGCCGCACTTGTGCAGGGCATCGAAGCTATATTTTCCTGAAAAGATAAAAATGGAATGGATTTCAATTGATGTTATTGGCAATAAGGCGTATACTAGGTACCTATTCCTGGAATGTACTGGTAGAGATTTCCAAGTCCAAGGGGACCTCGAGGTCCAGGAATTTGATTGAATGGTTTTGGAGGTCTTGAAAGAAAAATCGGAAAAGTCAGAGTCTGCTTGCGATAGATTTGATCAGCTTGCGGCTATTTCTTGTTCGCGTGTAACTGAATATCTAACATAAATATTTATTATCTTTAAATAACTGTCAAACATTGAGCCACCCTCAAGCGAATCCTTTTCTTTACTGGATACTAAGAAGCTTTTTCAATTTGAATCCACAAAACAGTAAACTATGTGAAATATGTGATTGTTTTATGCACATATTCGTATACGTCATCAATCTTATCTACGTCATCAATCTGAATTCACTTGAACGGAGTACTCATTTGATATTAGAACCCATTATATCTATTAATCATGTTCAAGTGTTTCAAATAGCACATTCAATGTTTCAACATACAGTTTAAAATTTCAGCAAATTAATAAACTCAACGTACTCGGAACCTCCAGCTAAACCTCTCCTAGCACTGCACAGCAGATCATCCAAACATCGTCTCTTCAAGGTTGAAGAATACATAACTACTAATAGTACTTAAGTTGAACTTAAACATGAAAACAATTAACAACACAAATCAAACTTTATCAAGCTACATTTGCAACGGAGGCAACCACGACAAACCACCCCTCAGCTAAAGGCGAAAGGCAACTAACTGATCATTTGACTTATCTGATTGAAAAAAAAAACCAAACAACCCGGTGATTGTGGTGTGAGCGATGCGGGCCTTCTGGTGGATAGAATGAAGAGCGGACAAACATTGCATGACCAAACCAATACGCTGATCGACTGGCCACCGCAATCAGAGCCGTCCAGAATATGCGGGCAGTGAGTGTGTTGACGATCCGCTTTCATTTCGAATTCTGTCTGGCGGGTTCATTTGTTCGAAGTGTGGTGGTGGGCGTGATCAAGTTCATGCTTGTCAGCTGTAAAGCATAATTTTCTTTGGCCTTGAACTTCAGATGATTCCGAGGTATAATAAATAAATAAAGGCTTTGCAAATATGTATTCATTAATTCTACGTCATCGTTTTCGTCACGAACAAGATGAAAGCATGCATTTTTTTGGGTGGTCGACATTGGCGTAACTACAGGGGGTGCCTAGGGGGCCAGGCCCCCTCCAGAATTCTGTAGGCCCCCCCAGGGGTTTTCCCTAATATATTTCTTATATGAAATGAAACACTATCTCTTCGGAATTGTACGGTATTTTTTGTAAGTTTCTAGCACAGTCGATAAAGGCGCTGAATGCTGGAGGTGGCTGGGTTCGATTCCCGGTCTAGTATAGGAATTCCGAATTTCTCAACTCCCTGGGCATAGGGTATGATTGTACTTGCCACACAATTATACGAATGCAAAAATGGTACCTGACATCAAAAGCAGTCAATTAATACCTGTGGACGTGCATTTAGAACACAAAGTAGAGAGCAAGCAATAAGTATATTGCGAAAGCAATATGCTTGAAAACGCTAAGAAGAGAGAACGACATTACATTCGCTTCGCTCGAGAATTTGTGTCTGTTGAAAATTAGTTTTCCTTTATTTTTTTCGTGGTGTTTGATAACGAACGATATGATAAGCTGATCTATACGCATACATGGTTAAATGTAGTTTATAACTCAATAATATATTGAGTTAGGATGATAAATATACTCAATCGCCGCATATCATAACTAGACAATGTCGGAATTGGACAAACAACACTGTGTTCGAAAAGAACATGTTCGTGCTGTGCTACCAGTTTTCGCGTTTGCACAAACACATCCATTTCCCGAACATGTGTTCGAAAATATACCTTGCGATGTGTGTGCGTGGTTTGCATACGATGTTCGTACACGATGTTTGTACCCGAGGTTCGATCAATAGGTACATTTTTATGTGCATTTAAACCTCAAGCAACAACAGTGCAAAGTGTGTTGGGATTTAGGGAAGCAGTGATTGATTTGTTTTGCCTCGCAGAACGTTTATTTTTTACCTACAATCTCGTCAATCCGATCTTCAGGTTGTACGTAAATTTTGACATATATGATTGTTTGGTTTGATCTCACACGATCGAAGTAGGTCGCGGTCATGAAGTGTTACGCCTGATTTTTTCGGCGGTGTTTTTCCGATTTTTATTGTATGCAACGTGAAGTTTTATAAAGTGGTGTTGTTTTTAACAATTTCTGCTCTGAATAAAGTTGTGGTAAAGTTATTTGACAAAATGTGATGGTTTGAAAAATGCTGTGTGTGTTGTGTGTGTGATGGGGATTTTTAACACGTATTCCTTACGTGGAATGTATCCCAGTGTATTTGTGCTTGTAGAACTAAAATATATAGAGAAATGGCTGATTTTATTGGAATTTTAGTTCAAAAGATAGTTAAATTGCATAAATAACTATTTCGATCGCGGACCGATTCCCGGCTTTCAACGTTATTAACAAGTTGTATTCAAACCTCGACTAAAGGATAAGTATAAGAAGCGCCCACCAATTCAAGATATTATCTCAACTTTAAGCGGTATGATCACACCATCTAATCGTGTGTGTTTGTGTGTGTGTGGGGTCATGGGGTATCCGTTTTTAGGGAAATTTTTTTATTTGTAGATGTCTATGTTCAAAAAAATCGAATTATCTGTTTTGAATATAGCTGACTAATAACGGTGGATGCCGAGAATTAGTCAGCTACCGGAGATGTGCTACACAATTTCTGTCTAAAATTTCTACATTATGTGTTAAATCAAAACCAAATTTGTTCAATTTGAATTCGTGGTTCTTCCTCAAATCAAATTATTGAGCGGAGTGCAAAGGGTTAATAAATCCTTTATTGGACAAAATGACGAATGTTAAATAAACGTTTTTTCCACCTTGATGCAGAATTTCAGTTATTCAAGAGCTTGGTGGAAAGATGCAGCAGCATGTTAAAAGGTATCGAAAGCATCCCGAAGCGCCATGTAGCTCAACAACATCCAATTATTGCTCAACAGATCCGCCCAAAAGGATACTTCGATCTAGGAAAGATTCCTCTGCCTAGAATTTATTGTGAGACTCGATGGGGATCATAAGTCATGATCGACAGTATCCTCAATCATGAAGGATTTAACAAAGACATCGGCAGACAATAGTCAGTACTGGTGCTGAGTGGCGAAATATGGGAATTTATGAAAGAATATAGAGAAGCGTTCGAACTTCTACATGCAACTACAAAAATCTTTACATTTTACATTTGGAGATGCATTCTCAATCGATGTTCAAGAATATGCATATGATGCTATGCTAGTAATAGAATTGGACCAAGTGAAAATTTCCTGTGGAACATCTCAGCTTGTTCTGAAATTAGTACTTTTATAACTGGCTAATGCAAAAACACGACTTCCAAAATCCACGAACATTATTAAATTTTGAGAATCAAAGCGATACGAAGATCCTCAGCTATATGACTTGACCTTGGGCACTTTGGCTGCTCCAGCAATTCAGGTATCAGTAGAACGTTACTTCTTTGTCGCCGTCGATCAACGACGGCTGCGGATGTCCGCTGAGTTGCTGAATGAAATAACGATCATAAGATGCAACCAATATCTTTTAGCGTTTCTAGTGTCGAAAATTCGTAATAAGAGCAATTGAAATGCGTTTTGTTGTTTCGTTAAGTGGCTTTGCCATTGTATTAACAATTTTAATATTGTCGATGTAAAAATGTTTCATTATTTAACGGTAATTATTTTCTACCGTAGGATGGTAACTAGTACTATATTATAACTCTGAGTAACTTTTTGACTTCCATATGCATCCCATAACAACTCAGCAAAACATCAGCTCAACCTATATTGAAACTGTGTAAACTATATTTTTGCACCCGATATTTCTTACGAGGAAACTGGGTTGTACAAAATATTTTTTCTAGAGCTCACCATGGACCGTATTGATACATAAAATGAAAAATTTACCGATACTATATGATGTTCATTAAGCAAAAAAGAAGACAGCAAAACGCTCTCATGCTTGTGGAAAAAGTAGCTAAGCCAAAACTGTCAGGATGGTGAAGCCGAATAACAAACGTTTATAAGGATGGGTGGTTTATAGAATAATAAAATTCAAGTGTTTTCAAAATTTCCTGCATTTCCTCACCGTGATGATTTTATTATGAAACTATCATCATGTCCATAGTTCTTAACTTTGCCACCAAGGCCAGCTTTTGATCCCCAAAGCCTATAGAATACTATGTAGCAGATGCTAATAAGAGACCATCCATTTAGTACATCACGCGAAATACTGAAAAAAAAAATCAACGGCCCCTACACCTACACCTACACCTGCATCTTATACATTGTTTTCAACTTAAGTCTGCACCCTCTATCCTTTAGAACGGAACGTGATTAATGGATGATACCTGAGCTTTTTGCGCAAAATCTAAATAAAAATGTCCGGCTTCGATGTGACGTGAGACAAAGAGGAAGCATTTCTTTCTGTCACGCACCGCAAAGAATGAGCAGACACAGTTCGCCTGTGAAATTCATACGCACTGTTCTTCGTCTGTTCTGCCTGTACATTCTGTAGGTAGCTGTGTAAAAACACCTTGTTTGAACATTGTGTTTGGAACACGTGTCATGTGTGTGTTTGGCTGGGGCATGTTTGAGATGAACATCAATCAACAACGAAAAGCGGGTGCGTGTTCAAAGAAAACGTCGGTTTTGCACACCATGTACACAAGTGTGTGTGTTTTTCAGAAGACTGCTAGACATTATTAAGACATGGGCCAGGATTTAAATTAGCGTGGAGGGGAGACCTTTTTTCTCGGTATGGCAACGGGAAGCCGCCATCTTGGATTTCAAAAAATTGTGTTAGACATCGATTCCCAGTCTATAGACATTATTCAAATTCTAAACTATATCATATCGGTATTTAGTTTAGCACTATTTCGCGAAAAAGCGGTTCTCAGAATTCATTTCCTAGTGGCCATTTTTAAAGGCTCACATCCCGAAATGACTAATTTTCCAAAATGGATCTCTGTTCTCGTTTTTTTTTCGGAAAATGTATGCTTTCCTAAAATTATTTTCCTGGGGCCTTTTCCCAGATGCCATTTCAAAGGAAACCATTTCCCAGAAGCCGTTTTCCGGATTGACTAATTTTTCAGAGTGGATATCTTTCCTCCTTTTTTTGGGAAATTGATTGTTTTCCGGGAACTATTTTTCTGATGCTATGTCCTAGACGCCATTTCCAGGAATCCTTTTCCCAGAGGTCATTTACCGGATTGACTAATTTTCGAGAGATCTTTGTACTTTGTATATCCGGGAAATAATTACTTTTCTGAAACCATTTTTGTGAGCCCATGCAAAAGATGCCGTTTTTGCCGAGTTGATCTTTGCTCATATTGTTTTCGGGAAATTATTGCTTTCCCGTATTTTCCAGATGCTTTTTCCCAAAATTCATTTCCCAGATGGCCAAAGGCTGTGATTGACTGCTTATTTCCCAATGGCCAAGACTGATTGATACGTTTTCAGGAATCCAATCCATTCACAAAGGCTTAATTTGATTGCCTAGGAACCTAGGTATCGTTGGGGTACAATAATTTACCAGATCAAAATCGAGATTAGAAAGCAGTGGGTCCACTTTGGAATAAACAAGCAGAGCATGTGCACAAAACTAGTATACCGCGGCGTTTCTTGTTTTTGTAAAAAGTTGATTTATTAATTCCATTTACTTTTTTCTGTTCACTTATTTAGTAGGTATTTGAAATATAATTATCTTCTTATTTTCAATGATATTAATATAAATACCTCAAGACTCATAGATTAGTGAACATATAATCAGATGAATTTCTGAAATCATATTATTTGTTGGGGTTGACTTCAGTACCACTAGTTGTCGACATAGACTGCATAATGGGCCTGTGTGCCATCCCCAAAAGGTAACTGTAATAATTGAACTATTCACAGCACAGTATTGATTAAATGCATCTAGTTATTTAAAAGTCATTTCTGGAGGAGACCTCAGCACTTTCAACATAGACAGTATTTTGAACGTCGTTTCCAGGAAGAGTTCGAAATAATTATATAATAGTCTACTTAGACATCTTTAATTTGAAATTTATTCAAAGTTGTTGGGTACAATATTGCAGGGATGCCCGAGTAGAGTCTGAGATCAAATAAAAAACTAAACATGATGTTCTGAGGTTGCCGATAATGATTACTCTGGTTGCTGTCGTTTTGGTCGTTTTAACGGTTAAAAGATTGACAGCAAACATCAAATTTAAAACTGATTCTGCTATCAGTGAGAGCAAATTGAAAAGTTAATTTGCTGTACATTTTTTCCTAGCAAAATTAGTATTCCTCTTGATGATCTGTCAAGACAATAAAAACAAAACTAATTTTCTAAGATAAAAGTGAACGCAAGATTCCAACAAAATGAAAACTAAGTTTGATATCAAATTTGACAATTGTGAAGTGAAATCAAATTAAGATCTTAATTTGATGTTGATATGAAAATATGTTTTCGAATTGATACCTTTATGATGTAAGACTTCACTCGGGTGGGTACTATGACATGGGACATTCCACATCTTTTATAAAATACGATAAAATATCTAATACTTCAAATGGTGCCGTGGATCGGCATATGCTAGGTGTGACCATGGTATTCATCCTAGTAATGAGCAATGTTTGTGGAAATGGTTCAGCCTGTCGATAACATCGAGTATTTTCAGATAGCTGATAACTTATCATCTCCATGCAAATCGCTAAGAGCGGACAGTAGTTTATTGCTAGAACAAATCAGACATGTTAGGGATCTGAAAGTGTAGTTGATGAGATCCGTCAAGAGAATCCAGGCAGACTTTGAATAGCGTGAATAGATGTAAGTTTGAAAACGAAGCGGGTTGAACAGTAGTATACGATCAGGACACATAACCCTTTGTCATACTACCCTATGCAGGTTAGGCAAGGGGGAAATACTTGATGATTGCCTGATCGTATACTACCGTTCAAGTGCCCTCTGTTCATAACAATACGCAATGTTCAAGTCTCCATTCCTTACGGATCTGTGCAATACACTTTCTCTTCATAGTCTGCTAGTTCTGAGCAATAAGGTACTGTCCGCTCTAGCGCTATGTAGATGAGCTTCTGGAAAAACTTCATCAAAGATCGTTACTTCCGCGCTGGGGAGAATACAAAAATAACAATCAAAAGTCTTGATAAACAAGCTGTCATGCAGCTCCACTCAAGAAAAAAAAATCAGTACATACCCTACTCACAACGCTACCAATGAAATTAAATGAAGATTATTGTTCATGATGTTTTGAATATTTTAATTTAATGAATTTGGTTATAACAAAGTTTATCAAAGTTTTGAAATTTAGTAGATTTCTCGAATTATTTTGAAAATGTTATTCATTAATAAAGGGGGAAAATCTTGCGGCACGTGAAGCATACTTTTATTGAAAATATTGTTAATCTGCTGAAACTATTATTTATATATTCTTTTCTACAAATATTTTAATAAATCGATTAAAGTTGCAATGCAAGACTCGTCGAATTAACTAATTGTCTAAGAATCAAACCATATAAATAAAATTCGAAGGTAAATATCCAAAATCCAAAGCAGTATGCTTGTCAAAACAGTGTGTTCCCTTCTGCATTCACTTAGCAGAGACAGAGTTTCGATCATTTTTTTAAAACGCTTCTCAATATTTCCTTGACAATTTTATCAAAATTCCCTTCACATTTCTTATAACAGCTTCCAACATTTATTTTCAAGATTTTTTTAAAGGATTTGATTTTCAATCAAAGAGTTTTATTTTGGCGTTATTGGTGTTGGCTATTCTGGGATCTTGGAGGCGAAAATATTAAATTCATCTACAGTCTCCCATACAAATTGACATATTCGACATTCAGTCAGTACTCAAAGGCTGGATTGAGCTAAAATTTTAACAGTAACTAAGAAGTAATCTGAACTTTAAACACAGTTTTCAAAACTAAATCTGATCCACCATTTTAGCAAGTTTTAAAAACATTAATTAGTCTGCACTTTAAAAATTTATAAATTCAACACAGTTCAAAACGATAGATGCATTTGTTAATTTTGCCTGTACTGTAGTTGCTTACATTTTTACTTCATACTTTCAAAATATTTAGAAAAATTTTCATGGAATTTCGATGCCTTGGAATACTATCAATGTCAATCCAATTCTTAAGTTTAACCTCGAATTACCCATGGATGTTTCTTTTGAACTGCCTCGAAGTTCTCAGTAGGTTTTTGATGAAGTTATCCTCGGAATTTTCCTTCAAATTTTTTGAACTCTTTTAAGAAATTTAACTCAAAATAACTTATAAATTTTCGGAGATGTGAAGGAGTCAGTATCAACACAATTTTGAAGAGATTCAAAACGCGTAATATAAACTAATCCAAATTTTGATATAAATGTAAAATGCTCATTTACTGAACATTCTTCTTTGTAGTTTTAAGATTGTTTAGTTTAAACTTGACTCAGGTCTATTCTCCGCTTCGGATGAGTTCAGACGCCTCAAGAGAATCAAATAAGGTAACTACATTCTCCATTTGATCTACACGGAATACTACGAGGTATGTATTCACCACACTCAATTCTTTTGAGCCATCTTGACTCGCCGAGGTGCAGAATAGACCTAATTATTCGACTGAACCTGTTCGGATTCTTCAATAAAAATAACATGTCCGAAACAATTACCGCTACCTTCATCGCTGTTTTCAATATTCCTATGCACGAAAAAAATCCTTCAGGCAGGCCCCCTCCAGACTAATTATCTAGCTCCGCCAATGCACATGGTGTGTTTTTCATGGGGAAAGCAGCATTTTCTGATAGAAATTTGAACGCCTTTTTAGTAAAGAATGGGGAATACTTGAGCTACTCTCAGTGCTACATATGCAAAAGAAGTTAATCTAAGGTTATGCAAAAGAAAATGACGTTAAAAATGACAGAATACAGCGTAGTTTGCAAGTAAAAGATTTGTCAATGAAATGCTCCTACACAGAGAGAAAAACCGCGGTCGAAACTAAGGATTCGAGGGTGTTATTAAAAATACACACATACGTTTAATTTTGAAGAAATTACACACATTATCAAACGAAAAGATTTTTAGAAAAAACTGATTCTCAAAAAAAACCAAAAAGCGCTAGTTCTATTAAATTTTCCTGATTTTTTTCTATTTTATTTCCGGAGCAATTTATGATTAGGATGTACATGCGAAATGTAATCGTTGATTGAATGATCAAAGAAAAATGTTAATAAAAAATACGCAGAGTACAAAAAGTTGCTGGGTGACATGGTGAGTGTGTTCAAACAGTGAAGAATAATGGTTGAGCTGATCCGAATGACGGCCAAGAAATTCCCGGAATACGTGAGCAATGCACACCACGGTCGGGTTCTGGACACCGTGATTTATGTTGCCGAGGATCAACGGCTGGATGAAAGCTCCCCTTCCTAAATCTCGCTGGCGGAAGCCATTCAGGGATTGAGCTACTATCTGGTCAACTTGCATGTCTGCATGTATATATGTAAGAATTTATGAATGAGAGAGTAAGGAGTGTATCGAACATAAGCTATCCACAAACTTTCTTTCAAATTATGTTGAAAACCGATATTTTATTCATACAAAAAATTGATCCTTTATTGTACGAGGTTAAACTTGAACATAATGAAGACCGGATGAAATTTAAGTTATTCCTTCACGAATTTTCGAACTTTGGATCGAATGCTCTTCATCAAGTTCCGGACAAGTGTTGCATCGCATTTTTTGGACGCTTGAGCCCAAATTTTTTTGAACTCCTGCATGTTTCCAGCTGCCTTACCAGTCTTCTTGAAGACCCTCTTCACGATTGCTCTGTAACGTTCGATGGGTCGAAGCTGAGGGCAATTTGGTGGATTGATATTTTTCTCAACGAAATCTATACCCTTTTCCGCAAGCCAATTGAGAGTGGTTTTGGCATAGTGAGCCGACGCTAAATCCGGCCAAAACAGTGGAGGTGTACTATGCTTCTTATATAAAGGCAACAATCTCTTCTGGAGTCACTCAGATCGATAGATTTCCGCATTTATAGTTCCGGTAGTGTAAAAAATGGTTGACTTCAAACCACAGGAACATATTGCTTGCCATACCAGTACCTTTCGACCGAATTTATCTACTTGAATCGACCTGTCCGCATCGCTCACATCCTCCCCAACTACGGCAGTAAAGTATTGTGGACCTGGAAGGGTTTTTGAGTCCTCCTTTACATAGGTCTCATCGTCCATCAAAACGCATGCATCAGGACGCTGCAAAAGACGCAAATACAATTTCCGGGCCCTTGTTGCAGCTCGCTTCTTCTGTTCTGCACTTTGTTTCGAGATTTTCTGCTTCTTGTAGGCCTTCAGGTGGTTTCGCCTCTTGATACGCTGGATCATTCCAACACTCGTTCCTGCTTTTTTGGCCAAATCACGTATCGACATTGATTTGTTCTTCATGATTAGAGATACCACTTTTTGCTCCAGTTTCGGATTGGAAGAACCGGGTGTTCTGCCTCTTTCTGGTAGCTCATCCGAAGAATAGTGTTCCCCAAACTTATTAATGATGGTTTTAACACTCGCATGATGAATTCCAAACCGCTTCGCCAATTTTTGCATAGTCATACCCTTCTCACTTAGCCATGTGTCCAGAACCTTAATTTTCACTTCCTTTTCAATACACGACATTTTGAAAACGAAACAGAATTTGAACCGCACAAACAAGTAAACAAAAGAAACTGACAGTCAAACGCACAGCATGCAGTGTTCAGAGCATAAAAAACCATCACAAATACATGCGTACAACGCAAATGTATGTGTATAGCTTATATTCGATACACTCCTTATCCCACCTTTAATTTTAATAGTTGTTACCTTGTATTTGATTTTAATGTACATAGAGAAACAAATAAACGTAGTTTAGGACGTGTTTTTGTAAGTTTGGTTAATTTTTTTATTTAAGTTAAGATGCCGGTCGTTGAGGCAAATATTTTACCTGTTGACTGTAATAAATAATAAACTAAACAATCTCTGTAGATTGCGTCAAGTCGAGTTAAAACACAGACGCTCACAGAAACAGGGCGTACAATGCTGCGAGAAAGAATATTGCTGGCCTGAGCTGAGTATCCAATCGGGAGTGATGTTAGCCTGCTGTCTCTCAAAAACAATTCGATTCCGCAAAAAGAAACAAAAATAGTACAATTTAAATCCCTAAATCAAGTATCCTTCTGACTTACATAATTTGAAGTGAACAAATATTTCATCTTTATTGATGGAAATAATTGTTTTACAAATAAAATGCCAAATATACCGCCCAAAACTGGGATTTGATACTATCAGATACCAATATATTGTGTTCTCATCATTATGGCCCTCAATCTCCTTAAAACTTAATTAATGCCTGGCCGTTTTCAAGCTTGATTATATCGTACAAGCGTCAGTCACAGAAGTAATCCAATTATTTCCATCTGCAAATTTCCTTTCAAACCTCACTCATACGAGCAACGCCTTCGAAGTTCAACGCTCTGCACCCTTCATCGATCCACCGAGCCGCTCTTTGGGCCTTTCAAATCGCCAAGGTTCCCTTCATGGAGGCGGAGGATTTCACCCATCCACTTATTTGTTCTTCTTGCTAGTAGTAAATGGCGGCTTGTCGCTGCTCGGTTCACTGGTGGTCAAATTCAAGGCATAAATAAATATCCAACGATTAGCCAATCGAGCCTGCAGCCACGCTAGGAGACCAGATAGTTCGCTAAAAAGGTTTTATCAAAAGATGAGCTCGCAATAGAATCGAAGCAAAATGGAACCGGCCGCCGAAGACTAGCCGATGGACCCAAGCGGAGATTGATTTATTGATGCACGCCCTTTTCGGGTCCAAACTGGGTCAAGTGGGATAAAGCATGCCGAGGAAGCACATAACTCTCCCTCTACATTTGAAAAGATTCGAGCGACCTACCACACCGAGGAGCAGTGACGGAGGAGATCCGCGCTCCAGGCTCGTCCGAGAAAGGTTCAGGTCAATCAATTTATCATTTATGTTGTGTGGCAAAGAATGCTTCTTTGTTCGTATCTCTATGCACTCTCCTGCTAAAGGCACCTTCCCATTCAAAGCGAGTCGAATCTACGGACTCTAATTTCACGTAACCTGGTGGGAAAAGGCAAATGCTAGCCGAATGCAATGGGTTTATTGCTCTGCTCAGCTTCCTTTTTTCGGTAAATATTTGCGTTTGTTTGTATCAATACGAGCTTTGCGTCCTATGGTCCCCTGCTGACATTGCTTTTTGGCAATCCGAAAGTCACGCAAATTGATGCTAAGACAAATTGGACAAGGTGCAAATTGCCAGAAACGAGATCAGCAGGTACAATCCGGTTCGGAACCTGCTGTGCTGTGCGGAATTAATAGGAAAAGGTGCACGATCCTAGAGAGATGTGCCCTCCCGTCGCGGGCATGACGAAATCGTCAAACGTTGCAGCTCAATTTCGGTTTTGCTGTAGAGGCGGAAAAGAATACCCATTGTCTGTCGACAGGAGGACGAGAGCTTCCGTGAACCGCACATCTTTGCCATTTGTGGAGGAGACAAAATACGACCACAAAAGGTCAAATTGCTACTTTGACCTTGAATGGATTTGATGAATTGTGTTTGGTCAATATTTACGGTTTCTGTGTCAAATTTGTGCGGTTTGTTTTGAGTTTTTCAATTGGGCATGGAAGAAGGTGCGGAATCAGCTGGGGGTTTTGAAGTTGAGAAAAAAATCGAAGGAAAAATACAAAACAATGTTGATAAATACATACTCTTTCTTATTAAGTTTTTTACGACATCCAAAAATTCCTGGACAAACTTGATTCGTCCAGCAAGAAACTGTCAACCTCAATGATGCCATCATCTTACATCAGCTTTAAAACACAAAAAACGCAAACTTTCCATAAACGTCCTCCACTCAACTCTTTGCCAAGAATCAGGAACAAGCCGGTGCACGAATGCCCAAAACGACAACAACAACTGCAAAGCTACACATGAAAGAGAAGAAGAAAAAAAACTATCATTAACCTCAATTTCGCGAATGTACTGACAAAAGTTACAAGTAATTCCCCTTGATTCAACATCGCCAGAAACAGCGGGAAGAAGAGAGCCAAATGGAAAATAATTCGTCATCCCATAGTCAGATTTCATGGCATTGTTCCGCTCGGGAGAGATAGAGAACAAGAAAAAGAAGAAGAAAAGCCCAAAGAATCAACAAACGCAACGTCTACGACGGCATCCGCGCTGCTGCTGGTGGTGGGTGGCGGCGAGTGACTTGAATGAGTCAAGTGACGAACCGCTGGCTACGCCGGCGAAGAATCAGCTCTTTTTTCGTCACTTTTCCATTCATTTCACTGTCACTCTTACTCAACCCTTACAACACAGTCATAAGCATCATCATCATCATCATCCTCGTCAGCGTCATCCGCCAACATCCAGTTGAGAAGAAGGGCATGGTAACCGCGCGAAGTCATTGTCGCCGTTTCTTATCGACATTTTGTCATCGTTCGAAGTTTACCCCGTTTGACAAATGTGTGCAATTCTTCAAATGTTTCCAGTGAGGATCGTTTGGAGCGCCACGTTTTGTAATGTCAATTATGAACGCCGAAACCAGTCATTGGCAAAAGGCAATCAGTGTGTGGAACGCACCGGGTCCATGCATAAAAACAATTAATACAATAACCAGGGGCTGCTCATAGTATGAAGTCGGAGACGCACTGGGGGATCGCGTTGGTGAACTGTCTGAAGACGGTGAATTATGGACCGCTGGTATGCAAAGTATTTTAACGGTAAACGTGTAAAAAGCAGTCACGATCGAAAGAATCAAGCTGACGGCGGATCGCGTGAATTGGCAAGAAATAAATTGAAGTTGGATGATGTCACACGTATAGGAAGATGTTGGCGTGATGGGCGATCAATGAAATAGATGAATATGGCTGATCTAACAATTCGGGAAGAAGAGGTCAACAAACTTATGGAAAAATAATTTATTGTACTGGTGGAGACGGAATATGGAGTGCTTACCGGTTTAATTGCGCATTTCATTCCACAGCTGAACTGATCGGTAAAGCTTGAATTTGATGATCGTAAAATTCAATATCTTGGTTTGTGTATTACATTTTATTGCATGGATTAATACTGATGAAATTTTGTTTAAAACTATTTCAGAGTGTAATGTTTACATGTGCAAAATTTTGTCACATGTCTGTCAAGTGGTTATAAAGATGGCTTTCAAGTAAAAGTACTTCGACAAAAAAATAAAGACGGGGTCGTGGAACATCCACATGTAGATAGCGAAACAGTTGGGAATCGACAATTTGACCGTGTCCAGGAAACCCAGACGACCCAGGGGCAAACTGGCAGTGGAAGAAAAGCATGACCCCGTGAAAACAAGAAAGGTGAGGAATTATTTCAAGCGCAATCCGAGACACTTCGATCGGGACGTGGCCAAGAAGGTCAGTTCGTCCATCTGGTTCGTCCAGCAAACAATGAAGAAGGCCATACTTCATGATTTCAAGGTAAGGAAGGCGCCTAACTGAACCGATAAACAGAATATGGTGACCTAATCCCACGCCAGGAAGCTGTGGTTGGTGCAGCCGGAATGCATCGCAATAGACGACGCGATGTACATTAAAGCGGACGCCAAGCAGATCTCCAGTCTGAAGTTTTTCGTCGGCAAGTCCCGCCTGGTCGACAAATTTGCCAAGCAGTTCTTGGTGTGACAGCCTCAATTCAGCAAGCCGTACATATTGACTGGCCATATCAACGGCCAAATATATAAAGAAGAATGCCTCCAGAAGCACCTGCTGCCCATCCTCCGGACCCACGAAAGTGGCACTCTGCTTCGGCCGGATCTGGCATCATGCCGTTACGTGAAACCGGCAATGGAGTGGTACGATGTCAATGATGTTTTTTTTGTGCTGAAGGAGGCAAAACAGACAAACACGCCAGAATTTCGCCCAATAGAAAAATTCTGGGCGATCATGGAGGCCGAACTCCGGAAACAGGGAAGGTCTCAAAAAACGACAAGCATTTAAAGAATGAGTGGATGAAAGTATGTAAGAAAGATGGCGCAAGTGTTACACAAGATTTGATGAGTAGCATTTATTCCAAGGTGCGGGCATTTAGCCTAGAAGAAGAAGTTGAATAAACCAATTTTGCTTATACATAGCTTATGTATATAAGTTAATTTATTCCCTGAGAGTTTCGAAACTATCAGACTTAAGATGATTGTTTAGTGATCATTTTTGTCTGTTGCATTTTTTTACGAGTACAGTTTTAAGATATTAGCAATATGGGACCGGGTAAGTTGGCCAATAGCCTGCAACGACTGATAGTAACACAGAAAAAATTAATTAATTTTAACAAGCGCGTAAAATTTTTCCTCGTTTAATTCCAAGCCAAAGGAGGCGTATACAACGCAATTGGTTGTAGTCTTAAATGAGCCATACAACATTGTTTGCAATCTCTCATTCAACAAGCTTGATTCAGGCGTTTTCTGTCTTAAATTTACATAAAATATCCCATTATTTTCTGCCAATTCTAGCATTTCCTTTATGTGCATCAGATACGGCAGAAAATTCAATGTTTCTTTTTATCTATGAAAGGTAACGCCACACGGCGCTTTAAATCTATGCTATACACAGATAAAAAGAAACATTGAATTTTCTGCGTTTCTAATGCACATAATGGGAATGCTAGATTTGGCAGAAAATAATGGGATATTTTATGTAAATTTAAGCCAGATAACGCCTGAATCAAGGCTCTTGTATGAAAGATTGCGAACATTGTTGCATAGCACATCAAGGACTACAACCAATTGCGTTGTTTACGCCTCCTGTGGCTTGGGATTAAACGAGCGGAAATTTTACGCGCTTGTTAAAATTAATTATTTTGTTCTGTGTAGTATACTATGATATAGCTGTTATGGATATCTATCTCATAGTTCTATGAGATTCTAGAAACGGTCTTGCAAAAACATAAGCTTTGAAGTAAAAATAGCTATGTAGAAGAAATCTTTGCCACAGCGCTATCACATAACTTTTTTCGGTGTACATACGATTGATTTTCTTTGTAGTCGCAGGTATTTAGTTGCAAGCTTTTTAAACATAAATTTCGGTAGTAATCATGACCACATTCGGTAACTATGGACGGAAAGGAAAAAAAATACTGCAGTTGTTGCGTACAGTATATTGAAAAGGCAAAGTCTGGACAAAATCGTAGATTTCTCACCTTGAAGGCTTGGAAAGTGAAGCTTATCTGCTGAAAAAGCGAGGATATGAAGATCAGGATAACTATTTCAGGGAAATTTTTCGGAAAAGTTCAGGGAAGTTCTTTAGAGAAATTCGTGAAGGTTTATAATAAAAGTTTAGAAAAGTTCTTCAGAGAAATACAAGAAAGTTCTTTAGAGAAGTTTAGATAAGTTCCTCAGAGGGCTTGCGTTAATATCGGTTAAGTTCTTCAGAGAACTTCAGGGTAGTTCTTTAGAAGGCTTCAGGGTAGTTCTTCAGAGAACTTTAGAGAAGTTTGGGGAATTTCTTAACTGAAGTTTTTCATAAAAATTCAGATAATTCTTCACCGAAGCTCGGGAAAGGTCTTCAGAGAATTTCAGGGACGTTCTTGAGTCGAATTTCAGTGATTTTTTTTCAGATGAATTTCAGAGAACTACAGGTAAGTTTTTCAGAGGAACTTAAGGGAAGTTCTTCACAGAAATTCAGGAAAATTCTTTCTAGAAGTTCAGAGATAGTTCTTCAAAGAATTTAGGAGATGTTCGGCGGGGAAATTTGAGGAAGTTCTTCAAAGAATTTTAGATAAGTTCATCAGAAAACTTTAGGGAAGTTCTTCAGAGCCTTTCAGATAATTATTCAGAGAAGCTCGAGAAAATTCTTCATGGAATTTCAGACAAATTTTTCAGTGGAACTTCAGGGAAGTTCTTCAGAAGAACAACAGGGAAATTCTTCAGATGAACTTCTGGGAAGTTCTTCATATAAATTCAGGAAACTTTTTTATAGAAGTTCAGAGATAGTTCTTCAGAAAACATTGAAAATGTTCTTCAGTGAACTTCGGGAAAATTCTTCAGGGAATTTTAGGAAAGTAATTTCAAGGAAGTTCTTCAGAGAAACTTCAGGGAAGTTCTTCATTTAAATTTAAGGAACTTTTTTATAGAAGTTTAGGGAAGTTCTTCAGAGAACTTTGGGGAAGTTCTTCGCAGATTGTCGGGAAAGTTTTTCAGAGAAGTATTGGGAAGTTTTTCTGAGAAGTTCAGGGCAATCGGTTAAATTCATTGCTTTGAGGTTTCAAATTATTCGCATGTACCGGTTCTTAGAGCAGCAAAAATAAAAGGATATTGAAATGACAGGTTACTTTAAAATTCGTTTATTAATAAGAAGAGGAGTGGCTGTCAGTTTCACGTGATTTTGAAGAAAAATGGCAATTTTTCTATTGTTTAGGAGCGGTAGACGGAAAACACGTTAGTATAAAAGCCCCTCAGAGCGTTAGTAGTAATGCCCCAAAGAGCGTCAGTAATTATTTTAATTATAAAAAACAGTTCAGCGTCATTCTAATGGCTATGGTGGATGCTGAATACAGGTTAACGCAAGTCAACATAGGAGCATCATAGGGGAAGGATCAGTGGTTGTGGGTTATAAACTGATTGCTGTTGTGGAATCTGATGCAAGATCTTCGGCTTCTAAGATGCCTTTTTCGGCACCAATGTTGGGCAAGTTGTATGGCTTATCTGATGCGAGGAAGATCAGCTGCTCTCGAGAGATTCTGAAAATAATTTTCTCTTCATAGGCCTGCTCAAATTTGTTATTCAAGTTCCTTA